>CM076582.1:598869423-599063394 GCA_034641835.2 Pinus albicaulis
GTTTTTTAGTTGATTTAAGAAGTAACCAAACATCTTAATGGCGGATTATGACTTTTTTGAAACATGTCACTCGGTCTTAGTAATTGGTTTATTATTATTTTATGAATAATAAAATAAGTAAGACAAGGCCATGAATAAGAATGAATGAAATTGTAATGTTTATGGGACTAAAAATAACTTATAGGATTATGGGTTTTCTGTTTTTGTTTTTTGCATTTTAGTTTTCTTCTTGTTCAAATTGATGATGAGCTTGCCCAACCTTCCAACCATCTCATTGCTGAAAAGATAATGCCAAAAAACTAATGCTAACATATTCCTATAATTTTATGTCTTTGAACGCATCACATTCCAAAATGAAATGTTTTTTTATGATTCAACTGCTCCAAAAGTGCAAAATGTACACACTTGTTCTCCCAAGCTTCTTTAAGCTTTTTCCACCGCCATGTTTTACACCGAAGATGATGTGAGTTGGTTCTTAATTGAGCGATAAAAACCTTTGCTCTCCACGGAATAGTAGCTCCAATGTACTCTTTTTGTTGGATATCATACATAGGGTTGAATTATTCGATGTAGTACTCCTTCTTTCTACCCAACTCTTTTCCCCATACATGTTTACGAAATTTATGCATAACAAAATTCTTTAGCTCTTTGCTATTTGTGGGACAAGCATTGAGGTAGATATTCCATTTTTTCATCCATGTATAGTTTTGTCCCATCCATGTTTTCTTTCTTTCACTCATGTCTTCCTTGAAGATAACATTAGGTCATCTACCTACTCCCATTTGCTCAATTCTTTTTAGATATCTTATGAAAGAAAATCTTAATCACATCCACTAAGGGCAATGACCTAGGGAACTACGGTAAAGCTACTGTGCTCTCAAAATAATGATGGCGTAAAATTATTTCCAATCAATTATTGATTTATCTTTAAAAAAAAAGAAAATCTAATAAGATCAATTCATTGATTTAAAAAATAAATAAATAAATAAATAAAAATAAAATAAAATAAAATTCCTTGATTTACTAAAAAAAAGACTTGGACACAGTGAAATAACAAATGGTTTACTAAATGGGGTATTTGCTTGAGCATGTGTCTCACAAACAGTAAAGAGATGAAAACTTTTGTTATGGATAAGTTCCGCAAACGCACTTGGAAGAAAGAGCTAGGGAGAAAAAAGAAGTAATATATTGAAGAGTTTAATCCCACTCATAACCAAAAAAAAAACAAAACAAAACAAAACCTACATAGGGACCAATATTTCATGGAGAGCCAAAATTCTTATTGATCAATTAAGGACTAATTCTCATCAACTATGTTGTGAAACAGGGCACTAGAAAAGGCCAAAAGAATTGTGGGAGGAAAGAGTATGTATTTTTTGCTCTTCTGAAAAAGTTGAAACATAAAAGTATTTCATTTTAGAATGTGAAGCCTTCAAAGACAACAAGGAAAGTTATGCAAATATTCTAATAGCTAGCTTTTGTGATAATTTATTCAACGAGGAGTTTGTCGAGAAGCTAGGAGCGTTTATTATGAGACTTTACAGGGAAAGGGCCGAATACAAGAACGAGATGGAGAAGCAATCTATCCCATAGGCTATCTTTAGCCTCGTGGACGTTAAAATAATTTCATTCATTCTAAACCGCTAGCAAAAATAAGTGTTTATATCAAAACTAATGGTTTCATAGGAAAAGGATTGAATACAAGAACCAGATGGAGAAGAATCTGTCCCATGGGCTATCTTTAGCCTCGTGGACGTTAAAATAATTTCACTCATTCTAAACCGCTTGGAAAAATAAATGTTTATATCAAAACTAATGGTGAAACATTTAAGATTTGAGATAAAAGGAGCTTAATTATAATTTTAATGGAAAATATGGGGAATGGATTATCCTCAATCCCAAGAGGACAATAGTCAAACTTTATAAATCAAGTCTATGAATAATATTTAACAATATAGCAAAAGCATATGAATTTTTATAAGGATTGCATTAAGTTCTCAATATACCAATTAAGAAACTTATTATGCTTATGATTCTAGCCTTATTATTTAGCATGTGGTCTCCAATACTCTTATAAAAGATATAAATTGGATTCCATTCTAAAAAAGGTTAATTATGTGCTTGGTTTGAAGCCTTGGAGCAACATCACATACTTTGCAAACATAACTATTTCGCAAATTTTAAGTTTAACAATGCAACAAATAAAATTAGGGGTCTTTAATCTTAAATAATGAATGTAATGACATATCGTCTATGGGGTCTTGGATAAACGATGATCGAGTGCTCTGTTAAGGCACTCCTTGATGTGAAGTCACCGGTTCAATTCCCCACCCTAATCGATGTGATATATTGGACATGATGAAGATGTAGTCCTACCAAACTTACAAAAAAAAACTTGTAATGAATAAAATAATATAAATAATGATTGATTAGTTAATTAGTAATTAGGTTGAAAGGGCATGTATGATGAGACATGACCTTTCGTGAAGAGGCACCTGTGTAGGTATACAAACAGGCCTCATTTGTAACATTCAACATCAATCAATTCATTCATCACCCATTTTTAATATAATATTTGTATTCTCAATGGATATTTTGATATTCCAAGTCATATGGAGTATTTAACTTGAGAAGGAACTTTGTTCACTTCATTTGGTATCGGAGCACTTCGATCTTATGGTCGTTCATTGCTGCACAGAGCCACGCTCTCTGATCCACATCCTTGCTCGTTGAAATTCGTCAACTTTGTTGTCATGAACCGTTTTGCTACAAGTTTTTGGAGGGTCTCCATTTTCGCTATCAAGCCTTTGGCCATTGAAAAAAAAAAAAAAAAAATCAAATAAATATATAGAAAATAATAATAATAATAATAATAATAATAAATAAGTATATATATATATTCAATTTTTTTTATAAAAATATATATTTATATTAAAAAAAAAGAAAGAATGAAAAAAAAAACTATATTAAAAAGAAAAAAAAAAAATATATATATATATATATATATATATATATATATATATACAAAAAACAGACTATATAAATCCACGCCACAGAGTTGTTGACCCTTGACACATTAGTCGTTGCTCCTCACTGATCTCGCTAAAACAATTGCCGAGAACAACAAACCGCGTTCGTGGTCCCTGCCCGTAGTGTCGATGAGCAAGTAGAACTAACCCTGGCTGGCCACCGGAGCAACCTCTACCACCATAACCATTCGACAGCGTTATTGCTGCGCCGAATCACCCCATCCACCATCGCTGCTGCCTCTCGAGCATCCCAGTAACGAGTTCCCGAGCATTGTTGCTATTGCTGCCTGCCACCTTTGAATTTTTGTCAATCGCAATCACTTCCCCCGCCATCACATACAATAGTTGACGCTGCCACCGCCTCTGACTGTCGCGATCCTGCAACCTGCGTGCCACTTACTACTATCATACAACAATTGTTCAATTCTCCTATTCAAATTGTTGTATTCTTGTCAAACAACCAGGCAACAATCTACGCAGACTTTGTTGGTACAATCGCAACCCACTTTTCTATAAGTCAAGACTCTCCTAATAAAGCTTTATGGGATAAATAAAATTGGTGTACAAGTAATTAACATAGAGTGTTCTTTTAAGAATAATACTCATCCTTGTTTAAGGAGTTTTAACTATACATTAAGGAGAAAAGAATTGACTTTTCATACTTCACCTAAAACAGTGTGCCATACGTGGAAATTCGAAAAAGTAGCTATTATATAAGTTTGGAAAGCCATTAAATAAAAGTGGACAAAAGATTTCGGTAACAATTTTATTAGAAAGCATTTAGAGTTTCTAAAAAGCAAGCATTTTTCTATATAAAAGAAAAATATTATAAAAAGTACATATAAAGGAAAATATTATAAAAAATAAATATAAATACATTATTACTACCAAAGTACCTAAGTGATATAGCAAAGAAGTTTTAGAAATAAAGTAACCAAAAAAAGAAAAGAGTAAGGTATTTTATAATTAATAATATAAAAACAAAAAATATTATAAAAGAGAATTCAAGTATAAAAGTACACTTTAAAGAAGAAAATTCAAGAAGTTACTTTTAATTTTTGGAAGAATTTGAAAATAATGAAAGAAGAAAAAATAGAGACCAGTGACGAAAGGTTTCCTAAAACCTTTAGTAAATGTGTTGATGCACTATTTAAAATTAAAGGATCACTCGCAGGAAGAGATATTATAATCTCTATCAGTCGTACTGAAGGGAGTAATTATGTTAATCCTAATTGTGCTAACCAATTGGTGATTCCTGAATCAAATATAATTGAAACAAACATTGTTGACACAAGCGAAAAACAATACGACATAAATAATCTACAACTAAGTATTGGGGATTATACTTTTATCTCCCAATTTACCGTGAAATCCTAATTTTTTAACGATAGTGACATTTTGTTGGGTTCACCTTGGATGGAAACTCTAGGATCCTTTATCCTAAATACGAAAAAGAAATTTTTGACATTCTCCCACAAAAAGAAAAAAATAACGCTACAGGATATTACCGTGAAGCCAAATTCAGTGACGCCTGAAGACATACAAGAAATCTCAAAAGTAATTCTTCAAGAAAGTAAAAAGGTGATCCCAAATATGCAAAAGGAAATTGACAAAATCACTATTGAAAAAAATGAAGTTTCGCAACTAAAAGACCATAACAAAAAATTACTAACGCAAATTAAGAAATTGAAGAAGTAAAAGAAGTTGTTGGAAAACAAGTTGCAACAACTTGTCGAAAATAAAGCATCAAATGTAGAAATCCAAGTTGAAGAAACAAATATTGATCCAGTAAATGTCACAACTCAAGAAGTAGACAAGCAAGTTGCTTAAAATGCAAACTTAGATGTTGTAGTTCAGACGATGAACATCTCATGTGAAGGTTTTATAACCAACTCAACAACATCCTCGCCAGAAGAAAATCAAAAAGTTTCCACACACCTAATAAGGGAAAGTCAAATAAAAGAATTTCCCTATCGACATCCAAATCACGGGAATAGACAACTTGATCAAGCTACGTATTCATAACAGAAATAGCAAGCTGATGTTTTAAAGAATACTAATGTTAGTGCAATCCGCTCAAGTGATAAGTCATCACCAGTTTCAAGACGCCATAAGATTCCACAGAAGATTGATTTAGGATGGTCTGATCCATTCTCTGTGCAACATTTTTGTTTGTCACTTAGAGGATCATATCAACTTGTATCAATAAGGATGACTGCCCCGAGATGAGAAGACGTTCGTAGCAAGAAAAGAAATCAAGGTCTTTCATCAAAAAAATTTGAAGACAACTTTTTAGGAGGAAGGAAATGTAATGAATAAAATAATATAAATAATTATTAATTATTTAATTAGTAATTCGGTTGAAAGGGCATGTTTGATGAGACATGACCTTTCGTGAAGAGGCACCTGTGTAGGTATATAACTCATTTGTAACATTCAACATCAATCAATTCATTCATCACACATTTTTTATATAATATTTGTATCCTCAATGGATATTCTAATATTCCAAGTCTTCTGGAGTATTTAGCTTGAGAAGGAACTTTGTTCATTTCAAAACTAATGTAAGGACATATTAGGTTTATAATCATCACCTCCAATCACATGTGTTCTGGCAAATAGATCATTGAAAGATATAGCTATACATGAAGTCAATACAAGGTTGATAATACTTGTATGCCCGAGCATTATGATCTACTCCCCTCCCACTCGCTCTATTGAATGTTTTGTGATGGCTTCCATGCTTCAAGGTGGGATAATTTATTTTCAACATGACAATTTTGGATCTATCGCCCTTTGATTTCTTGTAGGTGTTATGGGTCTTCGTTAGTTGAATTTTTTACCCTTGGCACCGATCGTCCCTCCTCACTATGGATAATGGAATCCTCCCTTCTCTTAATTCCCATTTCCCCAAACAAATCTAGAAGCTCAATTCCCCTATATGTAGACCTATCCTTCACATGATTCTCTCTCTATCGATCAAATTTTGTACTCTCTATAATGGAATTCATGGGCTTCTAAGAGCTTCACAGGCCAATACAATCTCTTTAGTGTCATGAGGCTAATACCAATGCACTTGAAAGTTCTCTTCAATTTCATTTGAATGACACAAATAAGCATGAACCCAATAGATAATTCCACACTAAGATAATTTTAGGATTTTGAAACAACAGAGGAATTGAATGGATATGTTGGAGGCAATGATTTGGAAGTTGAGCAAAACTATAACAACTACTACTAGACTAAAGTCAAAGCTACCTCCAAATCCATCTATAGTAGTGCAATTGCAACCAATTCACAATTTCCTCTCAAGTTGCAACATGAAGACCAGCCACATCTAGTCCTAGGATCCTTTCGCGCAACAAGAAACATTGGTCTACAACCCCTCATTTTTAGAAGCCAAAGTTTGCTTCTAATTTCTTCTCATATGCAGTATGATGTGCTTTGTTTATATTATTTATAACTGCATCTCTCATTTTCCCTTCCACAAAACAATCTCTTTTTCTTATTAATGTAGTCAATCTTTATCAAACCTCTTATTTAAGAATCAAGATAAATTTTTGTAAAGGTCCAAACTTTGGTCATATGGGGACTTTATCTCACTCGTATGACTCACAACACCAAGGCGAGTAGTCATTTTATATTTTCGTTGTAATCTTCCATTTCAACTCTTTTAATTAATACAAATTCCCCATTATTTGTTTAAAAAATGTTGAAAGTAAATAAAATGAATATATATAATTATGAATAAGGAATTTACGTTAAGAAGCAAGGCACAAACTTGATCGAGGGCAGTTCTTCATAGGTTTTCCATGGGTTTCCTTCTTTGCGTGTTGTCATGGCACATTTAGGGGGGTGGGTGGGGGTGGCGCAATCCCCTCATACAAGAGCGTGGTATCAGGAGACATCAAGGCGCAAGGGTTTGTTGCACTGACACCTTATTGTTCTCCACCAGACGCCAATGGACAAGCTATTGAACCAAAATAGAATGGGAAGGAAAATTCCTTGATGGGAGCCTATTGTCATAATTTAAATCAATGTGGATGCCTACCTAAGCCGATGAAACACCCTAAACTTGAAGTGAGATTATGATTATTAGAGAACAACATCCAATACACGAAAGATTGTGCCTTGACCTATAAGTTCATAGCCATGTCAGTAATTGAAAATCTTTAATCGGTTGGAGCCAAAATAAATGGAAACCAAAAGCTGAAATAGACCTTGAGCTAGGGGTTAAAGGGATTTTCATAGTCATTTTCAGAAACCTAGAAGACAAAATTAGGGTTTTTCAAAATGGCCCTTATTTTTTCAACAATGCAAGATTGTACATGCACTTTTAAAAAGAAAGATACAACCCAGAAAAGGAGGACTTATTAGCAGCCCTTGTGTGGGTGCGACTCTTCATAGTATCCAATGAATTGTGGAATGAGGAAATCCTAGAAGGGATTGTAAATACAATAGGAACCTTTTTCGAGGTTTTGGAAGAACCTAAATAATGCAAATACACATCATATGCTGACACCTACATCTATATGAACATTTCAGGAGCCTTGTTGGCCTTTATAGAAATCTACTACCATAACGAACTACACCAGAAATCTTTAGACTATGAACATGTTCCACTTAGATGTTGCATGTGCCATGAATATGGCCACTTATTTTGAGATTCTCCTTTGAATTAGATGGAAGTACTTTAGGACCTGCAGCGGAAAAAGGATTTAGAGGGATTCGAGAGAGTAGAATCTTGTAGAAGGAATTTGCGGTAGGAAGAGGCCCCTCGTCCTAAAGAGAAGCTGCAATTTAAAAACAAATATGTCTCCTTAGAAAAAGACACAAAAATTTCAAACAACCTAAACCAAGGAACCAAGTCAGTGGACCTCAACTCATATCAAAGCTCTATCAAAAGGAAGGTGCTAAAAATAGTCACGAAGAACTAAAAAGGGACAACCCTGAAGTAGAAGAAGTAATTCCAATGGATCCACATAATAACGTAGAAGAAATGGATGTGGAGAAAGAAACCCTAATATGTATGGTGGATGAATTAAGGGGGAAATACTTGCAAACAATATCGAAACAAAAGGTACAAATACTACATCAAACATATTTGCAGCTTTGCAATCACAAAGGAATAGTGTCTCAAAGCTAAAGATCATCGAGCTACAAAATCCAAAGTCACAACTTCAAGGAATCCTCAAGGCATCACAAGGAAGGAAAGAAGAAAGGTAGAAAAAACAACAAAGAGCTTATTCAAGAAGCAAGCGAGATGTTGGCCAATTCAAGTAAGGTGATTGATATCATGGAGGTCTTTCCCTTTGTTCCTCATCCTTCCCATTGAAATTAATTACGTGGAATATAAGGGGCCTCAATTGAAAGGAAAAACAAAGGCTCTCACAAGAGAGAATTTGTAGGGAAAACCTTATGGTAATCATGTTATAGGAGACAAAATACTCAAGTGAGCAGTTGGAAGATGTAGCTAACAAATGTTGGAAAAGTTACACTTTAGTCGCGCTAGACGCAGTAGGTCTAGCAATTGACCCAATCCTGATTCAATACCCTATAGATACCATTATCATTGATCTAATAGTATCCCCTCACATCCTCTTAGGTTAGTTTCAGCTCACAAGCTCCAACTTAATAGGAAAAATAACAATTATACGTGGCCTAACTCTTTTGAGCGAAAAAAGTAAGTTACTTCAAGATCTAGGGCACATCAACTCCTTATCCCCTCAATCTCTATATCATTGTTTGAAATTTTAATATCATCAAGTCCTTGGAGAAAAAAAAAGAGCGACCTAAGAAGACTCGACTTTGATGCTAAACTCTTCTTAGACTTGATGTTTGATTTGTATGTCATGGATGTGGATACCATAAATGGATTATTCACCTGGAATAATCAAAGAGGAGGTTGCCATCAATTGCCTCCATATTAGATAGGTTCTTAGTTTTTGATTCATTATGGGAAAAATACATTTTCATGGAAGCCTCAATCATCCCTTTTCATGGATCCAATCACTACTGAGTAACCTTGGAAGCAAACAATGAAGGGCTTGAAAAATAGACCCCTCCACTTTGAAATTTTTTAGCTTAGGGATTCATTCTTCTCAGAAAAAGCTTAGAAATGGTGGGAGGAAGCAACCCCATCTCCCAGTTCAATCATGTACCAATGTCAACAAATACTTAATTATTTAACGATAAAATTAAAAAGTGGAATCAAGAGGACTCTAGAAACATCCATCAAACTAAATAGGAGTTGGAGGAGCACATGGAACAGATTCAATGATGTATTATTCTAGAAGGGTGATATGACGAACTGATTGAAGAAGAAGGGGAGACTCTCATACAATTAGAAGAATGTCAAGCCCATGAAGAAATCCCATGGTGTCATAAATCGTGCATAAGATGGCTAAAATAAGGCGAAAAAAATAACCAGATTTTTTCATAAATCTATGATTAAGCATGGCATCATAATAGAATCTTCTCACTTCAAAATTCAACATGACAAAAACTTATAACTTGTGAGGATATGGAAAGAGAATTAATGATATTTTATCACCATATTTTGTCAGAGCCCCAAGACAACAAATTGAATGTCATTAAATGAACTACATGCTCCATTCCCTAGCTCATCAAAGATGAGCAAAAGTATAAAATGTTAGCTCGGATAAGTGTATTCCACATTGGCTTGGTGTCTAGCATGTGGAAGAGTGTCCAAAGTGGTCCATATGACATTAACTTTATGTGATATAAAGTTGAAGTGACTTTTTATGCATCATTAATCAATAAAGTGACTTAAGGTTCCCTAAGTTGTGTCAATTAGAAATTATAGCACAATCGTTGATTTTAATGGATAGGATTTTATATCAAGGTTGGTTGACTACACATATTTCTAGGTTGTTGACTGCATTCAAATCGAGGCACAGTGCGCAAAAATATAGGCTTATTAACTGCACAAATTTTTAGGTTGTTGATTGCACAAAAATTGATGCATAATGCACATAATTAAAGGTTGATTTATTGCACATATTTCAAGGTTGTTGACTACACATGAATCAAGGCATAGTGCACAAAAATCAAGGCTAATTTACTGCACATATTTCAAGGCCATTGACTGCACAAAAATTGAGGCTACTTGATAGAACTGACTTTGAGGAGGAGTCTCGCACGAAAAAACAAGATAAGTAATGAATTTGTTGGCTAGAAAAGTTTGTTTTAAACTCATTTTTTTGTGAGCCTTGATAAAAATTTCTATCTCTACTGATATTCTCTTCAAGGTTTTTCTAAGGGCACTGCAAAAAAAATTATATGTCATTTACAAGATTGATTTTCTAAGTTTCCTCTCAATGTTTAAAGTGAAGGATTCAATGTGTTTTCTTTCAGAAGTTCAATTTTGAATGCATAAATCAATGAGCATTAAACCCTAACTAACAAGAAATTGAGAAACTTATTTGAGATTGAAAATCAACAATTGGGTCAAGTAAAACTTACAACATAACGAGGCCCTTACAAGGGAAATCTCTCTAGAGGAAGTGGAGCAAGTTCTCATGAGTGTGCCAGAAAATAAGGTATCAGGCCTTGATGGTTTCACCATTGATCTCTTTTAGGCATGTTGGCCCTTCCATAAGCATGAAATCGATGGCCTAGTACAGGAGTCAAGAACCATTGCTTTAGTGCTTCCAACCTTCAATGTCACAGTCTTTTGTTTAATTTCGAAGTCTAAAAGGTCAATGATACATTTTGGATTTTCCCTATTTCATTGTGCAATGCCATCTACAAGATAATAACTAAGGTCATTTCCCACCATCTCAAACCCATTCTCCTTGCTCTAATATCCCCATAGTAGATGGGCTATGTTGAAGGAAGGTAGATTTTGGATGGCATTATAATAGCTAATGAAATCATTCATTCCTTGAAAAAATCCAAAAACTAGGCGTGTTGATAAAACTTGACTTATCTAAAGCTTTTGGCAAACTCAATTAGGCTTATCTCTATTAGGTACTTGAAGCTTTTATATTTTCAGACTATTGGATTAATTGGGCAGGCTCCCTTGTTTCCTCTGCCTTCTTTTCTATCCTCCTTAATGGCTCTCCTCGTGCACCTTTTCCTCCTCCAAGTGCATCTGATAGAGTGATCCCATATCCTGTTTTCTTTCCATCCTAGTAACTAAGGGATTTTTGTAACTCTCCCTCTCACCCCCTTTGACTTCCCAGGCTAAGTGGGAGGTGTTACTTTTAATTAACCCAACCTCAATGGTCTCATTATGGAAATGGTGTTACAAAATTTTATTATTTCCCAAAGTTTGCGGAATAAACTTTGGACAACACCATCGCATCCAACTCATCAAGAGCTTTCCAACAATATAAATTTGATCTCAATCTCACCTTTGGATTGAAAGTTATGATTGTTTAGAGCAATCTAAATAAACATTTCCACATGGCCAATGGTTATACATATGTGGCAATTGCCACCTCACCACTGGGTCCATAGATTCATCGCGCCATAACACCATGGCTCCGACAAGGCCTTAAACTACAATTGGGGCGATAATACGTGAATTAACATGTTAAGTAATGGGGAAGTTTTATGTCTTGTGTCATTCATCAATTACGTTATTGCACCCACATCTACTAGGCACATCATGTCGACCCTCCATGGCGTGACAAGAAAGTATGCATCATGTAATGGGCATATTCCCATCTGTGCCTTATGTCAACTTCGATACCATGCCCTCAACACATATAAATGAAATAGAACATTTCCAAGGAGGTGAGATATGTGGTGATATGGCCCTTGGCCACGTAGATCACGTGTTGGCATTGTTATTACTCTCCCCAACTTCCTAAGGCTGAAAATAGGATTAGAGAAAGGTAACCACGTACCAGGCTTTAGGTCAGGTAGATAGCCCTACCAGGACCAAAGAGGACTCTCTCATTGTAACTTTTGCAGTCAAAGGAATCACTGAGTATCTAATGACATTAGGCTAGGTATGTAAGCTCAATAAATAGGATTTGTTTGATGTTTTTAGTGCTGGATATAAAAGTCAGTTTGTAGTTTGTTTATTAAGGTTTTAAGTTCTGAACTCCAAGGTGAATTTGCAGAGAATATGTGAGGCAAGATAGGTAGTTTGAAAGAATATTAATAAGCCATTGGGTATAGCATGAAGTATAAGAGTCTGAATGAGCACTGAGGTGAATTCATTCATCTTAGAAGCAAATAAACATATCACTGTAAACCTTATCTAAAACACAACATGTATAAACATGATTTATGCTCATAAAATCACAAGATAAACATATATGAAGAAGAATACATGATATTAAGCATGAAATGATAAACATGTATAAGAAAAATAGATGCTCCAATTCATACCACAAGTATCTCATCACAATTCTTACAAATTTGTCTCTGATTTCATTCCAAATTGTTGATTACAAAATATCCACTGTAATATGAGACTATCCAACCCAACAAAAGAATAAATAGAGTCTATTTATATAATATATGGACTATGACTCCTCATCAGGTTGAAATCCCATACAAAATGGATCATAAATACACAAGATGAGACATTTCCTAGATTCTGGGGAGGTTAGAAACCATTCCCTGAATTTTAGCTATGAAGTAGGAGTGTTTGTTCCTTACATTAATTACATATTCCCTCATTATAGGAGGCAAAAAACAACTCAATAACTCTAATTCCAACTCATAGTACAACAAAACCTCGAATTTGTGACAATTTATGAGCTTGAAAAGTGTCACGAGGAATCCAATGCTGATTTGTAAAATTTCTGAAAGAAGGGTAGCAAAAATTTGCAAAAGCGTAACAGAACTTTGGAGGCTGCCCAAACCCACTTCTGAAATACCAGTCAAATAGCCCTATGTGTCTAGTTTCCAGAACATCTTGAATTTTGCAAAATGACCCACGGGAAGGCCTTCAAAAATCCATTCTCCCAGGGTTACTCCAAAAGCGTAACAGAGGGTCTAAAAAGGTGGCGGAAACATGAAAAATGAGTGGTTTTTGAGATTTGTCTCCAAAATTACATCTTGTAATGCCACGGGGGTTCTTAATCTATGATGTGCTCATCAAAATACATCGATCCATGTAAATAAATCATCATTTGGATACCCCAAAAATAAGAGTAACAAAAGTTCGTCACCCTTCTGCAATGAGGAATTTCCAAAATTTTGCAAAAATCACATAAAATACCAAAATTGATCAAAACTTCTCAGAATTGGTTCGATGGAACCCGTGAGAGATGGGATAAATATCCAAAGAAGTTTTAGCCAATAATTCCAATCTATCCTTCTGTTTAAGCTTAATTTGTGCCTCTTTAACATTTTCTTCAATTGTTTTAGCCTTATTTGAGAAATGGTGTTCCTGGTGCGATAGTGGTTTTACATGTGTCTTTGCAGCTTATTGTCCCTTTTAGCCCTCTTCAAAAGCTTCTCCAAGTGCTCATTTACTCTTGAAAACCATAGCTCTCTGTCTTCATGAATCTCCATGGAAATAAGCTCATCAAAGGTCAACTCTTCAGGTGGATGAGTTGATTGTCTTTCTCGCTCCAGTGCCCTTTTGAGGCCTCTTGTTTTTGGTCTTCTTGTTTGTGTTTCAGCCTCCATGTCCCGCATTTTATCAACAACAATAACCACTTTAAATTTACCTTTTTTTGCCTCTATGTCTGACTTGGGCTTACTTTGTAGGAGTTGATTCACTTTCAATTGAAATTTTTCTTGCTAAAGGAAAGTGATTTGAGATTTGGAAATGGAGAAGATATCTTTCAATTCTGCTATTTACTTATCTTTCCCTTTGATGATCTCTTCAATAGATATGACCTCTACCTACTCTGCTACCTCAACCTCCAATGGCGTTGATTCACCATGCTGATGCAAAAGAGGCTGCTCCTCTATCTCACATTGTCCACAATGGTGTCAAGTGTAAGAATATTCTTGGCAGACTTAGGTATAAATACTTGTGTCTTCCCATTCTCATAGGTGTGAGTAAACTCAACAACCCTAGGAGCATCTGAAGGTTGAGTAGGCATGCTAGAAGAGCCAACCTCCATTGGTTGTGTTGATGAGGTACTAGGCAAGATAGAAGGGCTAATGGTAGGCGTTGCTAACAATCTTTCAAAAAAAAAATCTCAAGTCATGTTGATGGACTACAGGTGATGCAACACAATGAGCTTTATTAGACCATGATGAAAAAGACTAGTGTGATGATCTTCTCTTCTACTTTGAACCTTCTCAGTCATCTTAATCAAACTCCTGTACAAATAATATGGCAAATCAGGTGTTTTGACAAAGGTTAAATGCATCAACAACCTCATATGATACCTATACAACCTGGAGAATCATCCTTCACATGTGAAGTACTTCATTATGAACATCATCAGAGGAGCATACTTGTTTCTGGGGTGTCTGAAAGGAAATAGATAGTCTGGTTCCTCTCTAGCACGAGGCTTAAGAAATTGTTTGTAGTTTTCAATGTCTAACTTCATGCCTTTGAACCACCACTCTCCATGAGAAGGGATACATGTTGCTA
Organism: Pinus albicaulis; assembly: GCA_034641835.2. Lineage (NCBI taxonomy): Eukaryota > Viridiplantae > Streptophyta > Pinopsida > Pinales > Pinaceae > Pinus > Pinus albicaulis. Next base: position 598,883,992 of record CM076582.1, read on the forward strand.
AAGAAATTAGGTCTGATGATAGCATTATCTCCATACCTGCAATAGTGACCTTTCCCATGTTGTAGCTTGTTCCAAATAGGCTGGTCAATTGAAGATGATGCCCCTCTTCCATGAGTCTTTCACAAAATCTCAAACATTGAGCCCTCTCAAAGCATCTTTTGGCCAATGGTGAGGCATTTATTTCATACATGGTGAAGGGTTATAGCCTGAGATGGCTCCCTCCTTTTAAGCTCTTCTTGTCACTTTCCATTGTGTTTGTCACTGTAATTATGAAAACCCTATGGTGTTAATGAGATGAATGAATGTATGGAAATCTGGAAAAACAGAGTGTAGGAAAGTGTGAGTTTAGTGGATGAGATGAAGGGTAATGAAGCTAAGAAAAACTCTAGAAAAAATTGAGTGGGTTGAGTTATGTGTTAGCTTCAAGTTGTGGGTGTAATGAGGGAAAATGAGTGTGAGGAAGGTGGAAAAATGCTTAAAACACATGAAATTCTCAATGTTTGACTGTGAGAATAGCTAGTGTAAAAGTGTCTTAGGTTTAAAAGGTGAAATGAGGGCCATGGAGCTAATAAAAAAATCTAAGAAAATTTCAATGAATAGGATGGAATATTAGCTCCACACTAAAAGTGGAATGAGGAAAAATGGGTGAGTGTAGGGTGGAAAAGTCTAGAAAACACAGGAAATTCCCAATGTTTTTCACTGCGAAATAGCAAGAAATTAGGGTTTGCTTGTATTTGACATATTAGGAATAGTGTAGATGATAGGAATGTGGGGATAAGATGTATGAAATATGTGGGTTAGGGTTTAGGTAAGTAAGGTACGTTAGGGTTTGTCAAGTTAAAATTATTATACACCATGGACAAGTGGCAATGTGAAGAAAATATAAGTGAGCATGAAAATGTTTAAACGCCCAAAACAATTCGACAAAAAGATGACATGAGAGTGATGAATTACCTTGTATGAGATTTACACAAGGCAATGGAGACAAAATTGAAGTGATTTGGAGGTTTCCCAAGCCAAAAATCAAAAATTTCTTCTCCTCCAGAAGCGTAACAATCACCTACGTAAGCGTAACAACGGTGGAGGAAAGTGTAACAACTAAGGGTAAAAGTGTAACAACTGTGTTGCACAGTGCTCAGAAGCATAACACTGTAGTGTATCACCATCCAAAAGCGTAACAATGCAGTCCAAAAGCGTAACAAGAGTTGTTTGAAGGGTAGATAATGGACTTTTAAGTGAATTTGAGCCTTGGATTTTGGACTTGGAACAACTTGGAGGGAAAGTGAGGTAGAGAGGTACTCTCACACACATCAAAGGGTAACAATGAGTGGAGAAGATTTATGTTTTTTCCTTTTATGAGCTTGAGATGACCCTTTTGTCCTTTGACATTTGAAAATGACTTTTTGAACTTTTAATGAGACAACAAGACAAAATTTCTCCTTTTAATGAGACAGTAGGACAAAATTGAGTTCCTTGAGCTTTTTTGACACTTGAACCATATGAAACAAGACAGGTGGTCTTTATTTCATCTCTAAAACATGCTATCTCCCTCTTTAGGGTTTTATGAGTGGAATGGAGTATTGCTGCCTTGTTTTAAGTGACATTTTGAAAAATTTTCAAAGGCATAGATGAGCCTAGACAATGACTTATATGAGGTGGAGTGACATAACCCTAGACCTTTAAAATGATGATGATGGAGATGAACTTGAAAATGATGGTGGCAATGAATGAAATGAAGGAGAAAAATACTTGACCTAGACCTCTTCAGTGACCAAAATAATTTTTTGAAAACTTATTTGAAAAAGTAAAAAATGTTGACCTATGAATTTAGGAAAAAAGCTGAAAGAGTTATTTTTATCACTGACATAGCTGAGCTAACAGGCACTACCTAACACTCCCAAGCCACATGGAACCGCACAACCACTACAATGTGACATGTGGAGTTAGCCAATTCAACATCCAAAAGTACCTATTCCAGTTGCCATATGTCACTGACACATAGGCACCATGTTAGCACTACCTCCACGTCATTAATCCATGTGGTCTCAACCATATGTTTGTGGCACTTACCATGTTATTCAAATTCATAGGTCCCATGGGCTCAACCATTATGTGTTTTGTAACACTTCCATGTTCTATCTGGTATCAAGGGATATCTGAGTGTACATGAATTTTTAATTTAACACGCCTTCTAAATTCTCAGCTTTCCACTTCTTCTAAATACATATGGACTTGACCACGTTCGACCCTCATCTATATCTGGGGTTCCCTGCAATTACACCATGCCCTTAAGCCTCAGATGTCTCGGATCCCGGATACATCCTTCAACTCAGAAGGCAACCTGACCTCGCGTCAAAAACTCTTTATGAAGCCCACTCTAGATAACATATGAAATCTGACTCTAAGCCTTAAACATCTCGATGGGCCCCACCTGTGATATTACACTTTTCATTCAAAATATTCAGATAATCTCACATTTGGATCTTCCATGAAACACATAGAAACAAAAGCATTGAATGTATATATTCTTGAATACATCCTCTATACATAAAGCACATCTAGCTTGGATACATAGCTTGTTAAGGACTTATCCGAACCCGGATACAAGCCTGATTCTACAACATTCAACTTATAAATACTAAGGTATTTCCAGGTATTTTGCCTAAGTCCTCCCTGAAGTGAAGTGCTTCTCATAACATTAACTTCCTCATAAATGAAATATTCATTCCACCACTAATAGTACAAATAATTTGCATAGCCATAACATAATCAATAAGGCTATCAACATGCCTTCAAATGTGAATAAGAGCAATCCTATCCATGGCTAACACTGGTATATAGTTTCAAACACAAATACATCATATTATCCCGCAGAATGGGTCCCAAGAAACACTATTAGATCCACTGATATACCATACATTATATCCTTTACAGTCCCTCACTGGAAAAGACAATCAATAGTCTATAGGCACAGAAATCCATGGTACACATAGCATAACAAATCATGAGAAATCTCACTCAGTGACAGTCAGTTGATCATGTCAAACAATCAGACATAAACATATAAATGACTTTCAAATCAATAACATATCATCAAATGTAAGCTCTACAAGCCCTTCAACCATGAGAAAACTCATATTAATGTTTCATTATAAACAAACAGGAATATCATATCCCTCCATTCACAATGTTGATACATTCATTATCATGTGTGTATAAGTAAATATACTTATCTTGTTATCTCGAGTGACTATTAATTAAGGGAGGGACTCCAATTATCCACCCAATTATAGGCCAACTACACTGCAATATTTCTTGCAGTTTACCATCCCCAGGCAAGATTCAAATTCTCGGTAGTTAATTACTCAAGATTATTCTCACTAATAATCAATCAAACAAATGGTAAGAGGAGACCACTTCCAATGTGGTTTATCAACTGCCTCTAGTATAAAGCACCATAATGACTCCCTATCTTGGTAGAAATAAACCACAGGAATTCAAGTAAGGCCCACTAAGTATTGTTTAGTTCTGGAAGAAATAATACACTACATGGGTGGTTTATCAGTTGGATTCTCTAAGAAAGCACTATAAGATTTAAGTTCGCACTATCTAGTTGGTTTACTAGCTTATTAAGAAAGCACATAAGTGGTTTATCAACCCTTAGGCTAACACTTAGTAGTTTATCAATTCCTTTTAGCAAGCACTTAGGTGTCTCAACCTGTCAAGTGGTTTATCAGTCCTTTAGCGAGCATCCTAGTGTTTTATCAAACCCAGGGGAAGCACTAAGTGATTCATCTTTTCCACTGAACTTTCAATGGACAAAAAACCATAGGCACACACAAATGGTCTTAGCGAAATGTGGGGTCTTTTTGTCCCAATCACAAAGCACAATTTAGGATAGTACTTATTTCTCTATTGCAGATCCACATCCACTCAATTTCCACACTCTTCCTTATTTTTTGTTCGACATTTAATGTTCCTTATTCCACGAGTTATTCCTTGCTCTGCCATTACATAGTTTGTTTTCACATCCTCTACCATTTCTTCCACACCCCCCCTTATCTCTTGTTGAACCTTTGCTTCACATCCCTTCCTTACACTTTGACTATGCCCACACATTCCATGAGAACTAGAACTGCATGGGATCATCCTTCACTTAGGAAGCCCATACCTTAATTCAATGCTTGCAGTAGAAATGCCATAAATTCATCAAGGATATAGGTGGTGAAATAAATATAGTGTCTTGGGTTTACAAGTAAATCCTCCTCCTCCTCGTACCTATGAATCTATGTCAGGAGACAACAAGGTGCAAGGGTTTGTTGCAGTAACACCTTCTGTTCACCACCAGATGCCAATGGACAAGCTACTGAACCAAATTTGCATGGGAAGGACAAAGCCCTGATGGGATTCTATTGGCATAATTGAAATCATATCTACCCAAGCCAATGAAAGACCCTAAACTTGAAGTGAGATTAGGAATATCATAGAACAACATACAATACACGAAAGGTTGTGGCTTGATCTATAAGTTCATAGGCATGTCACTAATTGAAAATGATTTAATCGGTTGGGTCCAAAATAAATGGCAACGAAAAGGTCAAATAGGACTTGAGCTATGTTGGGTGTGCGTTATATTATTTCCACAACTAGTTGGACGCGCGGGGGGCGGTAACCCAACCCCCCCACCCCCCCCCCCCCCCCCCTCCCCCCCTCCCCCTGCATGAATTTTTTTTTGGACCCTATATTAGGTCGGAAAACCTACCTATGGTTTTTTGCATGGGTTTTGTACAAGGTTTTGGGCATGATGATTTTATATCCATGGTATTTGTAGATCCGGTCAAGATAACTACAGTTATGTTCTAATCTAGGTTTTATGGACTGGGGTTGATGAATACTTCGACGTGTGTGTGTGTGTGTGTGTGTATTGTAAATTGAAAGAAACATAATGAAAAAATCATTCTGATAGTCCCGGTTTTGGGATCTAGGGGAAATATTTGTGTATATGTGTTTCATGTTTATGTTCTCGCCATTGTTTATTTTCAATGTTTTTAAGAATTCATTTGCAGGTAATTTCTATACAGAGTTAAAACCTACAGTTGTTATCAAAGTTGCTTCAGCTTCAAGGGGAAACATTTGATGTTGATGGGATTTTCTTCGGCCTGTGGTAGACCTTATTCAATGGGAGATCTCCGACATCGATTTTTGTGGTGAAAGAAGATGGAGAGCAGTGGAAAGTTGGAGTACCTGCTGGTGGATAAATATCAGTGGATCGTAGTAGATCTAGGTACTAAACCAACGGTAATGTCAGTTGAAGACTAGGCGAAGTTGGATAGGAAAACAAAGAGCACAATATAGTTATGTATCTCAAATTCAGTGTTGTTGAATGTATCTGGGGAAGCTATGAAGAAGGATTTGTGGGACAATTTAGGGACTTTGTACCAATCTAAGTCTTTTGTGAACAAATTGTTTCTGCGGAAAATCTATATAACCTGAGGATGAAGGATGGTGACTCGGTGATAGAGCATATGAACGCCTTTAATATTGTGGTAAGGCAATTATTATCTGTTAATATCAAAAATTTATATGAAGATAAGTGCATCAGTTTGATGTGTTCTCTACCAGATTCGTGGGATAGTCTGGTTGTTTCAATAAGTAGCAATACAACTACCTTGGAATTTGATGAAATTGTCTCATCCTTCTTGTAAGAGGAGATGAGACGAAAAACTATGGAGGTACAGAATGGAGATGCCTTGTCTGTATGAGGACGGTCCCAAAACATAAACAAAAATAAGTCCTTGAGTGGGAGATCTAAATCTAGAGGGAGATTAAAATCTCCAAAAAAACAGGAAAAGGTGTGTTGGAAATGCGAAAAGGAAGGGCACTTCAAAACAGACTGTAGATCTAAAGATCCTGAGAAAGGAAAGGGGCATGATGATGCTCCTTCTGCAGAGGCGAAAACCACCTCAGATGAAGGTGGGGATGTGCACTTGGATTATTCTCCAAGTACACATGTAGATCACCAGGCATGGTTGATTGACTCGGGTGCATCCTTTCACTTCACTCCCCATAGGGAGTGGTAACGCAAGTATGAGAAATATGCTAGCGGTGATGTCTTCCTAGGGGATGATAGGAAGGCTAGAATCATCAGACATAGAAAATTCAAGCTAAAGTTGCAAGGTGGAAGGATTAAAACACTTCCTAGTGTTCCGCATATTCTTGCATTGGCCAGAAATCTAGTTTCTGTAAACAAGATGGATGATGCATGTGTCAAAAAAAATGTTCGAGAACGAGTCTTGTAAGATGGTTCAAGGAGCACTGGTATTGATGCGGGGAGTTCAGATGGAAAATCTGTACAAGCTTATGGGTAGCACTATTTTTATGGGTGTAAGAGTTTTGTGGTTCCTGAAAGTGGAGCTGAAACCTGGTGGTGTCTGGAGAAAATACCATGTTGTGGCATCAAAGGCTTGGACATACTGGAGAGAAGGGACTTTGAATACTTCATGGTAAATATATGGTAGAAAGTACGTCTAATTGCTCTCTAGATTTCAATTTTTGTGAAAATTGTGTATATGGGAAGCATAATCGGGTGAGTTTCCCCTTTGGTGCTAAGAGGGAAAAAGGGATATTAGATATTGTGTACAATGATGTGTTCATACATGTGTTGGTTCCATCACTAGGTAAGTCTATGTACTATGTGTCATTTATAGATGACTTCTCAAGGAACACATGTATATATTTCCTTAGGAAGAAATCTGAAGTATTCGACAGATTTAAAGAATAAAAGCCTCTGGTGGAAAAACAAACTGAGAAGAAGATAAAGGTGTTGAGGACAGCTAATGGTGGAGAGTTATGCAAGAAGGAGTTTCAAGAGTTCTGTAGGAAGTTTGGTATAGCATGACATAAGAATACTCCATACACACCTCAACAAAATGGAGTTGCATAAATAATGAACATGACATTGATGGAAAAGGTAAGAAGAATGCTTCGTGGTGTTGGGTTAGGATAGGAATTCTGGGTAGAGGCGGTGGAGACTGCATGTTACCTGATTAAGAGATCACCTTCATCAGCATTGGAGGATGTTGAAAGGTGTAACTAGGATCAGTCTTCATATTGACTATGTAATTATTTATTTATGAAAAGACGAAGACAAATAATAAAATGTATTTTTGTTATACTTGCTTCATGGGTTTCATGAGCAAGATTTTATTATAGGTCAATAGAATTCTTCTTGATGTCTATTAGGGTTTGTATTATGTTTATAAATATAATTAAGAGTCATGATTATGAAGTGTCTAGTTTGAATAATGCGCTCCAAGACCTTGTGGAAGAATGGTTCATAACAACCCTCAAGACTATCCACAATCAACACTAGAAGATAAGCTTATTATACAGTGAGAAAGTCAGCCTATTATATAGTGAGGATGTTGGCCTACATACTTAGTGTAGGGTCAGTCTAAAAGCAAGTAGAAACATTGTATATATAAAGGAACCTATGGCTCATGTGAAACAATCAATCTATGCGGATTGCTCTGAATAAGTTAACAGATTTCATAAAGTATTTAGTGTGGGTTAATGGAAATAATGAGAATGCGGATTTCTCTGAAGAAGATTCAGGTGATAAATGCATATTTAAGGACAATAAGACAATGAATGCCTTAGTACCCTATGCAGATATATAGAAGGACCTAAGTGCATACATATCTGTGACAACAACAATAGAACCATGTCTGCGTTGAAATTGCGAGTTAATGTAGAGAGTGCGGATCTGGTTTCAAGGCATCCTGAAGTATCTGAAGTGCGGATTAGTATAAGGAAGATGCAGCCAAGGATGAACCTAGTATATTAGTTCATATAGAGGATGAAAAGAAGTGCAGATATCACAACGTAAAATTGAGAGAATATAAGGAAGGTAAATCTAAGATTTACCTTCCTATCTTCAGTACACAAGGAATATATCTCAAGTGAACATTAAACAAGAAGAAGTATGTTGATAACCAAAGGCTAAATCAAGGAAGATGTAATTAGAGACCGAGTTCTCTAGTGGTGGTGCATGTTAGTGCAAGAGAGAAGGAGCAGCGTTGTGAAGCACAGAAATAATCATTGACAAGGTCTTGGAGACATTCCTAGGTCAAGGTTCTGAGTCTTGGTCATGGTACTTGTCATTTGAAGATATATAAGGAGAATTTCTCATGGGTTTTCGTCTCCAAGAGGGAGAGGTTTTTCCCTAGCTCGAAGAGCCTAAATTTGTGTCTTTTGTATTTTGGTAATTGACTTGATGAAAGACTAAATAAGCTAAAGAAGAGAAGACTTAAGTAACTACAGTAAGCTCATAAGTAATTGTCAAGAAGAGAATTTTAACTAATCAACTGCCCTCTAATTTCTCAACGTGGTATCAAAGCTAAGGTGTTTAACTCAAGGGCTACTTGTCAAGAAGACAGTCCAGGAAGCGAAGATCAAATTTTGGTTTGAAAATTCGAATCAGTTTGCAAGGAAGACTCTCAAGTTATTTCAAGAAAGATATCCTATCTCATTCAAGGGATTAACTCATTCAAGAAATTAATCTTTTCCATAAAATATTTACATTCAAGATATTGTTAGAAGAGGACATCAACTCTTGAAGACATCCTTCATCATCAAGGATCCAAGAACACCTACATTGGAGATTTAAATCTTAGAAGAAGCTCCTGACTTCATCTTCATCGTCATCAAGGAAGCTGCAACTCACTCTACACAAGTAAGTATCTATGACCTTACTTAAATATGTCAAGATGACTTATTGTAAAAAGAGAAACAAGTTGGTTGGGTCATCAAACTTTAGTGCATGGAACAAGAGGACATATTTGAATTTAATTGAAGACGAAGTTATGGAATACACTGAAGGATCTAGAATTTAACCACCAAAAGAAGATGCTCAAGCTCATGCCAAGTACATGAAAGGAAAAATCAGAGCTCAGAGGATTCTTATAGAATCTGTTAAGGACTCACTCATTCCCTATGTTTCAAAACTAAATTCTGATAAAGAAATATATAAGAAACTAGTGGAGCTATTCTCTGTGAGTACTACAGGAGAAGAAATATTTCCGAGACAAGAACTATACAAAATTAAATTGTCAAGAGAAGAAGGAATCACTTAATACTTTATGAGGATTTTTGAAATAAGATATCAATTGCAGGAACTGGGAGAAGTATTGTCTGACACTGAGATGACTATAGTGGTGTTGAATTCTCTACCAGAAGAATGGAGAAACTTCACTTCAAGTTTATATGGGAATAAAGAAGCCACACCATTCCATGATTTATGGTATCTATGTAAAATAGAGGAAACAAGTTTGAAATCCAAAGCTGATACATGATCAAGCGAAGGGAATCAAGCCTTTGCAGCCATATCCAGGAAGAAAGGAAGATTCGGTAAATTTGGTCCTCAGAATAAGAGAAGAAATATGGACAAAGTATGATGCTTTGGATATAATGAACTTGGGATTTATATAATATATTTTCCTAAATCTGGAAAGGACAAGAGGAAAAAGGAAGAAGCCCATGTCTTAGATATGAGGGAAGAAACTGATGCAAAGAAACCTAAGAAAGAAGAAGTGAAAGATCTCTATTATGATTGAGATCATCTTCCTTTTTAAGTGATTTCTATTGGTTTTAAAATAGTATGATAGGAAGGAGGGTATATTGATAGCATCATGATAGAAGCATGAAAGGAGCTCTTGGTGAAACAACTCTGGGGAAAACCTCACTGATAACAATATTGATGGAAGGCAGTCATCAAGATCAAGGAATCACTTATTAGAAATAAAGAATAATGGTTTCTTCAAGAATTCTATGCTACATAATTCTGGGATGTGATGACATATTGATGGAGCAGGTCAAGGGAATGAGGCTCTTCATTGAAGTAAAATTGTTACAGGATGACTCAAAGGGAAAATGTATGAGGTATATATATATTTATATGTTGATACTGGATGTTGTAAAGTCATTTCATATGGTTGCAGGTAATGGATTTCTATATTTAGAAGTATGATCTATGGAGGAGGATCTCTCACAATGCACTGACAGATGAAATCAACACAATATATCCTCATATGGAGTATGAGGTGGTTGTATATGAACAAGGAACTGTAAATTGGAAGTTCCTGGGAATAAAGATGTGTAGAAAAGAAGATATCATGAAGTGGAACCATGTCAAGAGGCAGTTATCATCTGGAAGCCAAGAAGATGTGACTAGAATATCTCCTCTGAGGATATGTCGACTCTGACAGAAGTCTGGTAAAGAAGAAGAATCTTGATAAAACACATCATTAGGAGATGCGTCAATCTGAATAAAGTATGTTGATGCCCACAAGAAGATCTCATGGTGAAATATCATCACTAAGATAACTTTTGTTTCAAAAGTTCTTACGTATATGTTTATCTGGATGAATTTGTGCAGGGCTACTAATCATGAGAAATGATGTAAGATCCTTGGAGATGATTCAAAAGAAAGAAATGGCATAAAAGGTTGACCAGATAAGAAATATAGACGAATCACTTTTTGGTAGATGACATGACTCATGAATGAAAGTGATGGATGATCTGTGCCCTATGGAGCTAATGTTGAAGATTCCTCAAAATCAAAATCCATTGCATCGAGGGGAGGAATTCTTCAAGAGCAGCTGGGTGTCTCACCATTGCTATTGCAAGTCCCTGATTGAGAGGGAGCCTGGTGATATGTTTCTTACTTGGAAGAAACTTGGTAATTCCTAAGAATGAGCTTAGGTACATTCCTTATACAGGAATGAGTACATTCCCTTGTGGAATAGGTCCTCCCTGGATGAGAGGGAGAGATAGACACATCGTTCTGGCCTTTATTTGGGAAGATATAATGGAGGATTGGGTAATAATCTGGCGTTTGATACTCTTTGAGAATGTGTTAGGGCATTCAATATAAGAGTAGTCGAGGACCGATATTCTTTGAGGGCTAGCTACCCAAGAGAAGAATAGTCCAAGAAGGTCATACTTTGGGAACACCCGGGTGAAGGATGTGCCTTGGAGAGACAATGATTATGGTTTCTATAAGTCACATGTCTCGCTAGCATTGTAGCCCATTATCTCGTTGAGAGATGGGGCTGCTAGTCAAGGCCTTGCACTAGGATAATGTTGGTTGATATGATGTTATACAGATGCAATTACCATTCAGATTCTTCGTATGAGATTCTTCAGTTTGGAAGTGACCATGTACCATTATGAATACCTCCCTACTTAAGAGGGAGTGTTGAAAATTGTAACTAGGATCGATCTTCATATTGACTATGTAATTATGCATTTATGAAAAGAAGAAGACAGATAATAAAATGTAGTTCTGTTATACTTGCTTGATGGGTTTCATGAGCAATATTTTATTATAGGTCAATAGACTTCTTCTTGATGTCTATTAGGGTATGTCTTTTGTTTATAAATATAACTAAGAGTCATGATTATGAAGTGTCTAGTCTGAAGAATGTGCTCCAAGATCTTGTGGAAGAATAGATCATAACAACCCTCGAGACTATCCACAATCAACGCTGGAAGATAAGATTATTATACAGTGAGAAAGTCGGCCTATTATACATTGAGTATGTTGGCCTACATACTTGGTGTAGGGTTGGCCTAAAAGCAAGTAGAAAAAATGTATATATAAAGGAACCTACGGCTCATGTGAGACAATCAATCTATGTGGATTGCTCTGAATAAGTTAATGGATTTCAAAAAGTATTTAGTGCGGGTTAATGGAAAAAATGAGAATGCATATTTCTTTGAAGAAGATTCAGGTGATAACTGCAGACTTAAGGACAACAAGACAACGTATGCCTTAAATACCTATGTGTATATCCAGAAGGACCTAAGTCCAGACATATCTGTGACTGCAACAGTAGAACCAAGTCTGGGTTAAAATGTGAGTTAACGCAGAGAATGCAGATATGGTTTTAAGGCATCTTGAAGTATCTGAAGTGTGGATTAGTATAAAGAAGATGTGGTCAAGGCTAAACTTAGTATAAAAGTTCGGATAGAGGATGAAAATAAGTGCAAATATCACAACGTAAAATTGAGAGAATAGAAGGAAGGTAAATATGAGATTTACCTTCCTATCTTCATTACACAAAAGGAATATATCTAAAGTGAACATGAAACAAGAAGTATGTTGATAACCAAAGACTAAATCAAGGAAGATGTAATTAGAAACCAAGTTCTCTAGTGGTGGTGTAGGTTAGTGCAAGAGAGAAGGATCAACATTGTGAAGCATACAAAGAAGCATTGACAAGGTCTTGGAGACATTCCTAGGTCAAGGGTCTGATTCTTGGTCATGGTACTTGTCATTTGAATATCTATAAAAAGAATTTATCATGGGTATTCCTCTCTAAGAGGGAGAGGTTTTTCCTTGGCTCGAAGAGCCTAACTTTGTGTCTTTTGTATTTTGGTAATTGACTTGATGAAAGAATAAATAAGCTAAAGAAGAGAAGACCTAAGTAACTCAAGTAAGCTCATAAGTAATTATCAAGAAGAGAATTTGAATTAATCACCCGCCCTCTAAATTCTCAACAGAGGATAATACTCAATATGAGGTATGGATTGGTAAGAAACTCTCTCTCTCACATATGAGGGTATTTGGTTGTGATGCATATGTACATGTTCCAAAGGATAAAAGAACCAAGTTGGATAGTAAATCTGAAAGGTGCATCTTTATTGGGTATTAGGATGGTTTAAAGGTTATAAGCTTTGGAATCCAGAAATAAGGAAGGTTGTGTACAACCGAGATGTGGTTTTTAGAGAGGTGAAATATATTATTAAACATGAAGTTATACCAAAGGAACCTAATAAGATAGAGTTTGAGCTAAAGGAGGAAGAATCAGACTCTACAACAGAACACGAATAAGAAGATGAACATCCTCAAATTCCATCTTTGAGAAGATCAGTTCGAGAAAAAAGGAAGCTATAAAGGTATAGCCCATATTCTTTCTATTCAAAATTTACTTTATCTATCATTGATGATGATCCCATAATTGTCAGGGAGGCAGTGGATTTAGAGGATGGAAAAATCTGGAAGGAAGCCATGGTTGATGAAATGGTATCCTTGCACAAAAATGAGGCATGGGATCTGGTGGAGTTGTTAGCTGGAAAGAAACCCATTGGAAGCAAATGGGTGTTTAAGAAGAAGATGAATGTAGGAGGCAAGGTGGAGAAATACAAAGCTCAATTGGTAGAAAAAGGTTATTCCCAGGTGTCGGGAATTGATTTTGGTGATATTTTTTCTCCTGCTGCCAAGGTAGCTTCTATTAGATTACTTTTATTTGTTGCTTTTGCATTTGATTTTGAGGTAGAAAAGATGGATGTTAAATCAACGTTTCTTCATTGGAATTTGTATGAAGAGATCTACATGAAGCAACTTGAAGGATTTACGATGAGGGGTAAGAAAGAACTGGTATGCAGATTAAAAAAGTCTTTGTATGGGTTTAAAAAATCACCAAGGATGTGGTATCAGATATTTGATACCTATATACTGCAATTTGGCTTCACTAGAAGCAAAGCGGATCACTATGTGTATTTCAAATTAATTGGTGACCATGTTATTTATTTGGTGTTGTATGTGGATTATATGTTGCTAATTGGAAATGAAAAAGAAATTATCCAGGATTTGAAGACCCAATTGTCCTCCAGATTCGACATGAAGGATCTTGGTGCTACAAACTATATTTTGGGCATGGAAATTAAAAGAGACCGGGAAAAGAGGAAGCTCTGGTTAAACCAAAGAAAGTATGCTAAGACAATATTACAGAGGGTTAATAAACAGTATAGTAAACCGATGAAGTTTCCTATTCTTGTAGGTGTAAATTTATCTGTTGAATAGTGTCCCAAGACATAAGAAGAGGATGAGGAAATGTTTCATGTTCCATATGAATTGTAGTGGGTAGCTTGATGTATGCAATGGTCTGTTCTAGACCAGACATTGCACATGCAGTGGGAGTATTGAGCAGGTTTATGTCAAAACGAGGGAATGATCATTGGACAACAATGAAGCGGGTTTTCAGATATTTGCGTGGCACTAGTAATTATGGTCTGTGCTACTAAGGAAGACTAGGATTAGACAGAGTTTTGGACATCTGTGGCTTTGTTGATGCAAACTGGTTTGGAGATCTAGATCAGAGAGGACCTAAAAGTGGGTATGTGTTTAACCTATTTGGAGGAGCAATCAGTTGGATAAGAAAAAGATAGTCTATAGTGGCTCTTTCAACTACATAGGTTGAATACATGACAACCACTCATGTAGGCAAGGAAGAAGTTTGGTTGTAGAGATTGTGTTCAAGTATGGGGTTGGTACATCGAGCTATAAGTATAAGCTGTGACAACCAAAGTGGAATTTTCTTGGCAAAGAACCCTACTTATCATTCAAAGACAAAGCAAATTGATGTTCAATACCAATTTGTGAGGGATATTGTTGAGGACAAAAAGGTGTTGCTCGTAAAGGTGGACACTTTGAATAATGTTGCAGATGCATTGACGAAGTCAGTGAGCAATGAGAAGTTTTCTTGGTGTAGAGAAACAATGGGTGTTGTAGGACTAGACCAATGACTAAGCTCTCTTGTGAGCCCTTCTGTGGAAAATAAAACAACAAGTGGGAGAATGTTGTGTGTGTGTGTTATATTCTTTCCACGACTGGTTGTACACGTAGAGGGGGTCGCAAGCAAGGTTTGTAGGGTAGCGGTAGCCCGATTTTTATTTTTATTTTTTACCGTATATTAGGTGGGCGGACTTACCTATGGTTTTCTGCATGGGTTTTGCACATGGTTTTGGGCATGATGGTTTTCTATCTATAATATTTCTACATCCAGTCAAGGGAACTATGGTTATGTTCTAATCCATGGTTAATGGATTAGGTTTTATGAATATTTCAACATGTATATATATGTATTGTAAAAATTAAAGGAACATAATGAAAAAACCAATCTGGTAGTCCTGGTTTTCGGATCCAGGGTAAAATCTTTATGTATATGTGTTTCATTTTTATTGTCTCGTGATTTTCTATTTTTTGTTTTTTAAGAATCTGTTTGCAGGTTATTTCTGCACAAGGTTAAAACCTACAAGCTAGGGGCTAAAGGGTTTTTCATAATAGTTTTCAAAACATGGAAGACAGAAATAGGTTTTTTAAAAATGGCCCTTATTTTTTCAACAATACACGATTTTACATGCACTTTTCGAGGAAAGACACAACATAGAAAAGGAGGAATTCTTAGCAACCGTTGTGTGGGTGTGACTCTTCTCACTATCCAAGGAGTTATGGAACGAGAAAATCCTGGAAGGGATTGGAAATACAACATGAACCTTTTTTGAGGTTTTGGAAGAACCAAAATAAGGCAAATACACATCATATTCTCACACCTACATCAATATGAACATTCTAGGAGCCCTACTGGCCTTTGTAGAAATATACTACCATAACAAACTACAACAACAATCTCTAGACTTTGAACATGTTCCATTTATATGGTGTAGGTGCTTTGAATATGGCGACCTATTTAAAGATTCTCCATTTAATCATAGGGAAGTACACTGGGAGCAACAACGTCAAAAGGATGTAGAGGGATTCGAGAGAGTGGAATCTTGTAGAAGGAGTTTGCGCCAAAAGGAGGTTCCTTTTCCTAAAGAGAACCAACAGTTAAAAAACAAATATGTCTCCTTAGAAGAAGACACAAAAATTTCAAACAACCTAGAATAGGAAACCAAGTAAGTGGATCTCAACTCATATCGAAGCTCTATAAAAAAAAGGGGCTAAAAACCAATCATGAAGAACTAAAAAAGGAAAACCTTGATGTAGAAAAAGAAATCCCAATGGATCCACGTAATAAAATAGAAGAAATGGATGTGGAGGAAGCAACCCTAATAGGTTTGACAGATAAATTAAGAGGAAAATACCTGTAAATAGTCCCGAAACAAAAGGTGTGGATACTACCTCAAACCTACTTGCAACTCTGTAATCACAAAGCAACAATGTCTCAAAGCTCAAGATCATCGAGCTACAAAATCCAAAGTCACAACTTCAAGGAATTATCAAGGCATCACAAGGAAGAAAAGAAGAAAGGTAGAAAAAACATCAAAGACCTTATTCAAGAAGCAAGTGAGATGTTGGCCAATTCAAGTAAGGTGACTGTAATCATGGAGGTCTTCCACTCTATTCCTCATCCTTCCCATTGAAATTAATTACGTGGAATATAATAAGGGCCCTCAATTGCAATGGCAAACAAAGGCTCTCATAAGAGAGAATTTGTAGGGAAAACCCTACGATAATCATGTTATAAGAGACATAATACTCAAGTGAGCAGTTGGAGGATGTAGCTAACATATATTGGAAAGGTTGCACTTTAGTCTTGCTAAACGCAATAGGTCAAGCAAGTGACCTAGTCCTGATTTGGTACCCTATAGAGACCATTATCATTGATCTAATAGTATCTCCTCACATCCTCTTCAATTAGTTGCATATCACAAGATCCAACTTAATAGGAAGAATAACAATTGTACATGTCCTAACTCTTTTGAGAGAAAAACATAAGTTCGTTCAAGATCTAGAGAATTTCCACTCCTTATCCCCTCAATATCTATAGATCAATATTCAAACTTTTAATATCATCAAGTCTTTGGAGGAAAAAATTAAGAGCCTAAGAAGACTTGACTTTGATGCTAAACTCTTCCTAAACTTGATGTTTGATTTAAATGTCATGGATGTGGATACCATAAATGGATTATTAACCTGGAATAATTGAAGAGGAGGTTGCCATCAAATTTCCTCCATATTATATAGGTTCTTAGTTTATGAGTCATTAAGGGACAAATACATTTTCATGGAAGTGTCAATCCTCCCTTGTCATGGATGCAATCACTAGCCAGTAAGCCTGGAAGTAGACAATGTAGAGTTTGAGCAATATTCCCTTCCATTTTGAAAAAAAATGGCTTAGGGAATCATTCTTCCTAGAAAAATCTTAGCAATGGTGGCAGGAAGTAGCCCCATCTCTTAGTTCAATCTTGTACCAATTTAAATAAATACTTATTTTTTCAACAATAAAGAATAAAAAGTGGAATCGAGAGGACTTTCGGAACATCCATTAGACTAAACACGAGTTGGAAGAGTGCATGGAACATATTCAACAACGTATTATTATAGAAGGGTGATATGACGAACTAATTGAGGAAGAAGGGGATATTCTCATCCAATTAGAATAATTTCAAGCCTATGAATAAATCCCATGGTGTCATAAATCGTGCATAGGAGGGCTAAAATAAGGCAATAAAAAGTACCATATTTTTTTTATAAATATATGATTAAGCATGACATCACAATATAATCTTGTCACATCAAAATGAAACATGACAAAACCTTACAGATTGCGAGGATATGGAAAGATAATTAATCATATTTTGTCACCTATTTTATCAGAACCCCCAGACAACAGATCGAATTCCATTAGAATAATTACATGCTCCATTCCCAGCCTCATGAAAGATGAGAAAATGTGTACAAATTTAGCTCGAATAAGTGTCTTCCACATTGGCTTGTTGTCTAACATGTGGAAGAGTGTCCAAAGTGGCCCTTATGATATTAACATTATGTGATATAAAGTTAAAGTGACTTTTTATGCATCATTAATCAATAAAGTGACTTAAGGTGCCATAAATTGTGTCAATTAGAAATTATAACACAATTGTTGATTTTAATGGCTAGGATTCAATCTTAGCCAATAGATATTAAGGTTATTTACAACCTTTTTAATGAGACATGAAAATGAGATCCAAAGGAAAAGACACGTTATTATTCATTTTTTCATTTATATGGGAGAGAGAGAGAGAGGAGAAGCATCATTGAAGGAAAAGGAGAAGGAGAAACATGTTTTCCAAGAGACTTAGCACACAAACCGAGGAGAACATTCCAACACAATGCACATAAATTGAGGATGATTGACAACATATATTTCGAGGTTTTTGACTACAAATAAATCAAGGGGAAATGCACATAAATAATGTTTGGTTGACTACACAAATTTCTAGGTTGGTGACTGCACTGAAATTGAGGCACATTGCACAAAAATCTAGGCTTATTGTTGAGGAGGTAAATCCCCTCTGCGGACAGAGGCGATCCCTACTAGCCCAGCAGGGGTCTAGCAACAATAAAAAATGTTACGGTGCAAGTTCCTAGTTATGGATAAAAGACCAAAGATGGAAGCCTACCTGGAGTCCAATGCTATGATCCGTAGAAGAGAGCGTTCCCGTTCCTCAGCCTCGGCAGATTACAATCCCTCCACGATCTTCGCGGATGAACACCTGCACATGCAAGAAACAACACGAATACAAGCCTAGAATCCAGAATACGTAACTATATATCAGTCAGAAAGGATATAACTCATATAACATAAGTGAAAATAGAGTGGAACCATAACCATAATCATTCATTAAATAACAATCGAAAGAGAGTACAACCAATGTTCTGACGCCGTGATCTCCTTCGGACGGGTCCCCAGTCGTTCACGTCTCACAAAGCTCGCCAGGGAAAGGGAAAACCTCTCGTGAGTCTCTCGACGATAGTCTCCTTACTTGAGTCGACCTTTTGGGAAGAAAGAGGGCTCTTACAGCACAAAGGCTCTTGGGAATTTGGGAGATTCAAAACTTAGGCACTTCCAGACCAGCTTGCTATGGCAATAGGCAAGCTTTTATAGATGGGGAAGGAGGGAGTTGGGATCCCTATTATTGTGGGATTGGCCCTATCATGAAGGAAGGTTCGATGAAAGGTGGAAAACAACTTCCCTTCCATAGAACTCCCGTAACCAAACCTCCCAACTCAAGATAGGCAATGGTTTCTGAGTTGGTTGAAACACAACTTCCGCAATCTTTATTTAAAAAACACTCCTTAAATTGGCTGGCGCGACTGCTGCTTTGGGATAGAGTGTCGGTTGGCGCGGCCTCTTTGTAGGATTTGCCTCCTTGGCGCGAGGGCTGAACTGTGGAACCGCGCTAATGGAAAAAGAGCTATTTTTAGGGTTTTTGGCAGGGAGATGTCTTTAGGGCAAATGAAGCTCATGCTTAGAGGAATGAAATGATGATGGTTTCAAGGCATGACATTTCTCATAGGTCACATAATGGGTCCTCCATTGTGCGGGACGGGGAATGGTAGGGACGGTGACAAATTACTGTGTAACACTTATTGACTACATATATTTCTAAGTTGTTGAATGCACATAAATCAAGGCGGAAATTCAAGGTTATTTATTGCGCATATTTCAAGGTTTTTGACTGCACATAAATCAAGGCACAATGCATAAAAATCAAGGTTAATTGACTACACAAATTTCAAGGCCATTGACTACACACAAAAAATAAAATTTGAGCCTAATTGATAGCACTGACTTCAAGGAGGAGTCTCACACGAAAAAAGAAAAGAAAAAGATAAGTAATGCATTTTTTGGCTGGAAGATTTTGTTGGAAACTAATTTTTCTATGAGCCTTGATAAAAATTTATATCTCTAATGATATTCTCTTTTGGGTTTTCTAGGGGCACTGCAAAAAAAATATATGTCATTTACAATATTGATTTTTAAAGTTTCCTCTTAATGTTCAAAGTGAAGGATTCAATGTGTTTTCATTCACAAGTTCAATTTTGAATGCATTTGTGAATGAGAATTAAACCCTGACTAACAATAAATTGAGAAACTTATTTGAGATTGAAAATTGACGATTAGGTCAAGTAAAACTTACAACACAATGAGGCCCTTACAAGAGAAATCTCTCTAGAGGAAGTGGAGGAATTTTTCATGAGTGTGCCGAAAAATAAGGTATCGAGCCTCGATGGTTTCACCATTGATCTCTTTCAAGCATGTTGGCCCTTCCTTAAGCATGAAATTGATGCCCTAGCAGAGGAGTCAAGTACCACTACTTTAGTGATTCAAACCCTCAATGCAAAATTCCTTTCTTTAATTTGAAATCTAAAAGGTAAATTATCCACCTCGTTGTTTCCTTATTGCATTATGAAATTCCATCTACAAGATAATAACTAAGGTCATTTCCAATCATCTCAAACCCATTCTACCTTCTCTAATCTGCTCAGAGTAAACAGGTTATGTTGAAGGAAGGCATATTTTGAATGGCATTGTAGTAGCTAATGAAGTTATTCATTCCTTGAAAAAATCCAAAAAACTAGGTGTGCTGATAAAACTTGAATTATCTGAAGCTTTTCATAAACTCATTTAGATCCTGATACAAAGCGTATTAAGGACTCATTCAGACCCAGATAAAATCTTGATTCTACAACATTCAACTTAGAAATACTAAGGTATTTCTATGTATTTTTACTAAGTCCTCCCTAAAGTGAAGTGTTGCTCATATCATTGAATTCCTCATAAATTAAATCTTCATTCCACTACTAACACTCCAAACATTTTGCATAGACATATCATAAGCAATAAGGCTATCAACATGCATTTTAACGTGAACAAGAGCAAGCCTAGCAATGGCGAACACAGATATATAATTTCAAACACAACAACATCATATTAACCCACATATTGGGTCCCGAGAAACACTATCAGATCCACTGATATATCATACATTATATCATTTATAGCCCCTCAGCAGGAGAGACAATCAATAGTTTGTAGACACAAAAATCCATGGTACACATAGCATGACAATTCTTGAGAAATATCACACATTGACAATCAGCTGATCATGTCAAACAATTAGACATAAACATATAAATGAATTTTCAACTCAAGAACATATCATCAAACATAAGCGATACAAGCCCTTCAACCATGAGAACACTCGTATCAATATTTCATTATAAACAACCAAGAATATCATATTCCTTTATTCACAATGTTGAGACATTCATTATCACATGTGTACAAGAAAATTTACTTATATTATTACCTCAAGTGACTGGTAATTGAGGGAGGGACTTCAATTCTCCACCCAATCATAGCCCAGCTACACTGCAATATTTCTTGCGGCTAACCACCCCCAAGCTAGATTCAAAGTCTAAGGAGTTAATTACTCAAGAGTATTCTCACCAATAATAAGTTAAATAATTGGTAAGAAGAGAAGTACACTTTCCAAGTGGTTTATCAACTGCTTCTAATAGAAGGCAACATAATGACTCCCTTTCTTAGTAGAAATCAACCATAATAATTCAAGCAAGGCCCACTGAGTATTGTTTTGTTTAAGGAGAATTAATACACTACATGGGTGGTTTGTCAGTTGGATTCTCTAAGCAAGCACTGCAAGAGTTAAGAGCCCACTATCTAGGTGGTTTATCAACGTATTAAGCAAGCATATAAGTGGTTTATCAACCCTAAGGCTAACACTTAGTGGCTTTTCAATTCCTTTTGGCGAGCACTTAGGTGTTTGAGCCCGTCAAGTGGTTTATCGACCCTTTAGCAAGTATTGTTGTGTTTTATCAACCCCAATGAAAGAATTGAGTGATTCATCCTCTCCATTGAACTTTTAATGGCCAACCAACCATAGGAACACATGATTGGTCTTAGCAAAATGTAGAGTCTTTCTATCCCGATCATAAAGCACAATTTAGGAGAGGTCTTCTTTCTCTCTTGCAGATCCATGTTCACTCAATTTCCACACTCTTATTTCTTTTTTGTTCAACATTTGATGTTCCTTATTCCATGATCTATTTCTTGTTCTGCCACTACGTTGTTTGTTTTCACATCCTTTTGCATCTCTTCCATGCCCCCCCTTATCTCCCATTGATCCTTTGCTTCACATCCCTTTCTTACGTGTTGACTACACCCATACATTCCACGAGAATTGGGACTGCATGGGATCATCCTTCACTCAGGAAGCCCATACCTGAATTTAATGCTTATAGTAGTAATTCCATAATTTCATCAAGGAGATAGGCATTGAAATACATATAGTGTCTTGGGTTTACAAGTAACTTCTCAAACCTTTGAATCTCTATTGGGATACAGAAAGGCGTAAGGGTCTTTTGCACTAACACCTTGTTGTTCACTACTAGACACCAATGGACAAGCTACTGAACCAAATTTGAATGGGAAGGACAAAGATAGAATGTGAGCCTACTAGCATAATTGAAATAAAGGTGGATGCCTACCCAAGCCAATGAAAGCCCCTAAACTTGAAGTGAGATTAGTAATATTAAAGAACAACATCCAATACACGAAATACTATGGCTTGATTTATAAGTTCATAGGCATGTCACTAATTGAAAAGGATTTAATCAGTTGGATCCACCATAAATGGAAAGAAAAAAGGTGAAATTGGTCTTGTTCTAGGTGCTAAAGGGTTATTCATAGCCATTTTTATAAACTTGGAAGACAAAAATGGGGTATTTAAAAATGGCACTTATTTTTTCAACAATGAAAGATTGTACATGCGCTTTTCAAAATAAATATACAACCCAGAAAAGGAGGACTTTTTAGGAGCCCTTGTGTGGGTGTGGCTCTTCTCTCTATCCAAGGAGTTATGGAACGAGGAAGTCCTGGAAAGGATTGGAAATACAATAGGAAACTTTTTTGAGGTTTTGGAAGAACCCAAATAATGTAAATACACGTCATATGATTACACCTACATCTATTTGAACATTTCAGGAGCCCCACTGGCCTGTGAAATCTACTACCATAACGAACTACACCAACAATATTTAGACTATGAACATGTTCTACTTAGATGTTGCAGGTGCCATGAATATGACCACTTATTTCGAGATTCTCCTTTGAATCAAAGGGAAGTACCCTAGGACCAACAATGACAAAATAATGTAGGGGGCTTTGAGAGAGTAGCATCTTGAAAAAGAAATCTGCGTTAGCAGAAGGATCCTCATCCTAGAGAGAACTTGCAATTTAAAAACATACATGTCTCCTTAGAATAATACAAAAAAATGTTCAATAACCTAGAAAAAGAAACCAAGTTATTGGATCTAAAATCATAATGAAGCTCTATCAAAATAAAGGTGATATAAACTAGTCATGAAGAACTAAAAAAGGACAACCCTGAAGTAGAAGAAGCAATCCTAGTGGATCCACATAATAACATAGAATAAGTAGATGTGAAGGAAGAACCCTAATAGATATGGTGGAGGAATTAAGAGGAAAATAATTTCAAACAATCCTGAAAAAAAGGTGCAAATACTGCATTAAACCTAGTTGAAACTCTTCAATTGCAAAAGAATTATGTCTCAAAGCTCAATATCATCGAGCTACAAAATGCAAAGTCACAACTTCAAGGATTCCTCAAGGCATCACAAGGAAGAAAATAAGAAAGGTAAAAAAAGCAACAAAGACCTTATTCAGGAAGCAAGCGAGATGTTGGCCAATTCAAGTAAGGTGGCTCTTATCATGGAGGTCTTCCCCTTTGTTCCTCATCCTTCCCATTAAGGTTAATTACATGGAATATAAGGGTCCTTAATTTCAAGGGAAAACAATAGTTCTCACAAGAGATAATTTGTAGGGAAAACCCTATGGTAATCATGTTAAAGGAGACAAAATACTCAAGTGAGTAGTTGGAGGATGTAGCTAACAAATGTTGGAAATATTACACTTTAATCGTGCCAGACACAGTAGATCAATAGAGTGACCTAGTCCTGATTTTGTACCTTGTAGATACCATTGTAATTGATTTAATAGTAGCCCCTCACATCCTCTTAGGTTAGTTCCAGCTCACAAGCTCCAACTTAATATACAAAATAGCAATTGTACATGACCTAACTCTTTTGACCGAAAAGCAAAAGTTCCTTCAAGATCCGAGGCACATCCATTCCTTATCCCCTCAATATCTCTAGATCACTGTTCAAAATTTTATTATCATCAAGTATTTGGAGAAAAAAAGAGTTTCCTAAGAATACTTGATTGTAATGCTAAACTCTTCCTAGACTTGATGTTTGATCTGTATGTCATGGATGTGGATACCATAAATGGATTATTCACCTAGAATAATTGAAGAGGAGGTTGCCATAAAATTGCCTCCAGATTAGATAGGTTCTTATTTTCTCAGTCATTATGGGACAAATAAATTTTCATGGAAGCCTCAATCCTCCCTTGTCATGGATCCAATCACTAGTCATTAAGCCTGGAAGCAAACAATGAAGAGCTTGAAAAAATAGGTCCTTCCACTTTGAAATTTTTTGGCTTAGGGATTCATTCTTCTTGGAAAAAGATTAACAATGGTGGTAGGAAGCAACCCCATCTCTGAGTTAAATCATGTACTAATTTCAACAAATACTTAATTTTTAAACAATAAAAATTAAAAGGTGGAATCAAGAGGACTTTGGGAACATCTATCATACTAAATAGGAGCTGGAGGAGTGCACAAAACAGATTCAACAACGTATTATTCTAGAAGGGTGATATGAATTGACTGAGGAAGAACAGGAGATTCTCATCCAATTAGAAGAATTTCAAGCCCATGAAGAAATCCTATGGTGTCATAAATCATGCATAAGATGGCTAAAAGAACGCGAAAAAAATTATGAGGTTTTTTCAAAAATCTATGATTAAGCATGGAATCACAATAGAATATTCTCACTTCAAAATGCAACATGACAAAAACTTACATATTGTGACGACATGGAAAGAGAATTAATTATATTTTATCACTATATTTTATCAAAGACCCAAGACAACAAATCGAATTCCATCGAAAGAATTACATGATCCATTCCCTGCCTGATCAAAGATGAAAAATTGTGTAAAAATTTAGCATAGATAAGTGTCTTCCACATTGGTTTGGTGTCTAGCATGTGGAAGAGTGTCCAAAGTGGTCCCTATGACATTAACTTTATGTGATATATATTTAAAGTGACTTAAGGTGCCCTAAGTTGTATGAATTAGTAATTATAACACAACCGTTGATTTTAATGGCTAGGACTCAATCTGAGCCAACAGATCTTAGGGTTAGTGACAACCTTTTGATGATACATAAAAAGGAGATCCAAAGGAAAAGATACATTATTATTCATCTTCTCATTTCGAGGAGATAGAGAGGAGAATAAGCACTTAAGGAAAAGGAGAAGGAACAATGTGACTTCCAAGAGAATTGGCACACAAACCTAGGAGAACATTCTAACATTGTGCACAAAAATTGAGGATGATTGAAAACATGTATTTCGAGGTTGTTAGCTGCAAATAAATAGGCGCAAAATGCACATAAATCAATATTGGTTGACTACACAGATTTCTAGGTTGATGTTGGCGGTGGAATCAACACTTGGACTGCATCAAGCACCTGACCAGACACATCTTAAACTCTAAGGCAAATTTAATATTTTGTTTTATAGGATTGGAAGATGGTATAAACTCTGATTTACTGAAAAGAGATTTTGGTCAAATCCACAGTTCTACTAAAGCGGGTATTATAACTTGATGTGGTAGCAATGTGCAATTTTGTAGTCTATGATGAGAGGAAATTAAAAGATGAGAGGAAAATCAATAGGTCTTTAAAACATAATTCTTCTGATTTAGTAAAAATTGACAACAGTAGCAGTTTGTCAATGTTCCATTAAGAGAGAGCTATTTCTAGTCTGACAAGATTCTCGCTGAAATATCATGAATTAATAACTATCATGAGTGATGCTCTTTCACTGTTATTACATATATTTTATCAGGAATGCTCACTGTGTGAGACTAACAAAAACTGATAAAACACATAACATGCTTAGGAGACCAATAGAAACACATAACAGTATGATGATTTGCAAACTGGAAATGGAAGAAAGGAGATATGGAAACACAAATAAAGTAGACAATACACACAAAAAATTGGTAATAAGTCTTCAGTAGTATCATTCTATTTCATTCACAAAAAAAATTACAGTTCATATAAGTCAAAATTCAATAACCACCAACCAACCTTGACTTCATATTAGTTTGGTATATATATATATAAAATATGATAATGTCCTCTTCCACAGAAAAAGGTAAATCTGTTTCAACAGTCATTACAACCTCGTGCAAGAGGTGAGGCTTATCTAAAACTTTAATATGGAGTGCAATGACATAATGAAAATAACAACATTAAGGCTAACAGTTTGAAGTGGTTTGTATGATGTGGCAATTTTTATGGGAAGACTCCTCTTCCATTCTAGTGCAGATGACTCCATAAAAAGTGCAAACAACAGTGAAAATGGTGTGTGGTTGTTCCTTGAATGCTACCCAGTGTCTGGTACCGAGAGTAGTGGTAGAAAACTGTTTGAGAGAAATTATGCCGTTGTTCTGCTGTTCCTTTCCCTTTTTTGGTTGAAGACGCTTTGTAATGGAGGAAAAACTCGAAACTTTTTGATAGAATGACGAAGGTTCATTTTATGAGGATTTACAAAGAAAATCCTTTGAAACAGGTTTAACTGATAGAGGAGACATGGAGCAGAATAAATGATAGGCGAGGGGGGTGGCGACGTGGCAAAGAAGTGGGACCGATCGCAGATTGCGCATCGAAAGTTTTACTGTGAAATGTAGGAGTTAAATGTTGAAAATGGCGAAGTGTGATGTGTGATGGGAGCGGAGGTGAACAATGTTTATCAGAACTTTAAACAAAATCACAATTGAAACCAAACAATATGCATTCACACAGAATTGTGGTTCTTGGGCCCCACAACTAGTTGACCAATAAGAAGCAATCGCAAATCGGTCGCCCGCAAATTTAACTTTATACTGATAACGACTAAACCGTAAACTATGCAATTTTCGAAATCATGTTGGTGCGCTACGTCGACACGTGCCCCTCGCCTCATCGCATCACAAATCGTTTAACATACAATGCGAAGCCTTAACGAAAAACTTTAAAAACTGGGATTTGCAAACTGCACTTTAATCTCCACCGTTGATTTTTGCCCAAATCTAATGGTCTTCCTTGCTCGCTCTTTGCCTCATCACATCGCAAATCACTTAACATACCATGCGATTTGACTTAACAATAAAACTTAAAAACTGCGATTTGCGAAATTGCGCTTTAATCTCAGCCGTCAGTCTGCTCCCATTTGGATCTGTGATTAGATCATGGCCATCCGTTCCTTTTGCACGCGACTCTTCTCTGTTGCTTCATTCCTTAGTCTATTTCCCAACTAAATCCCTTTAAATATTGTTTGCTACTCTTCTCCAGATCTCTCACTCTGTTGGTTAAGATGTTTTCTTCCGACTGTGCTTTGATTTTAAAGAACTCTGGTTGCCACGAAGCCTTAATTTTCCTGGTTCGAAAACTAATTACCTGTTTACTCGTAGCCTCTTTTCCGAGATAACCAAAATCTCAGTGAAATAGCTGTTCTTTTCACTGTGTGGAATATATGACTTCCATTTCTGAGAAATAGCTTCCCTTTACTATTTTGACAATAAATTTGCAACAAAAGTAGCTATTATTCTAGACTAGATGACTGCAATTTTATTATCGAAACATCGACTAAATTTCAACACTAAAATAAGCTAAAACAGAGATTTTAACTTATTTTAGGACTCTGAAACACTATGACACCTATTCACTTAAAAAGACCTTGATGTTGGGACTCTTTTTTAACTTTGATTGGAAATGACTCAAACTTTGGACGTGGACTAAGACACAATAAAAATTTGAGAACAGTGAAACAATGGCGATTACACCATTAAAATTTTCAGTACTAAAAATGGCTCCTATTGGGGATGAAGTCCTCCCTATGAGGCTTCAAGGACTGTAGACTCAGTGCCTCAAAAGCTCCTGAAACTTAGAAGACTTCTTAAAAATAGAGAGTAGGATTGACCATTGACATACTAGACTCAAGACTGACCATATATATAGACCTAAGTACCATTGGGCATGGATTTTTTCGACACATCACACCAGATATTTACAATGGAATGAATCAAATGACTTTACTAAATGAAGAACATTTTAAGAAAATGACCATTGACTGGGCCTCCAGTCAGCTAATCATCATCTAGATGTTTGAGCAGAAAAGTATTATTCTCCAAAAATTCAGCAATTTTAAATGGCCCAAACCACAGATTGTCGAACTTACCATTCTTTCCATGGTATTCTCTCATAGCATCCCAACGCAACACCAAATCATTCTCCTGAAACAATGGCTGATTTTCTCTTTTATCAAAAACAGATTTGATTTTAGCTTGATACTTCTGAACTTTTTCCAGCAATGATTCTCTGATTTGGTGTGCCTCTATCAATTGTAGCATTCTCCTTTGGATTAGGTTTTCATGATAAACTTCATCTTGTAGGAACTTCATCATAGGAAGAGCTAATTGCAAAGGCATTACAACATCAATACCATATACAAGCTGAAATGGAGACATTCCAATAGATTTTTTACCACTTACTCTATCTTCCCATAGAGCATATATCAGTTGAGTGTCCCAATTCCTCTTATTTTCGGGCATCATTTTTTTAATAATCCTTACCAAAATTTTATTGGATGACTCAGCCAATCCATTACCTTAAGGGTAGTAAGGTGTGGAATGAGTCAATTCAATCCCATATTGCTAACAAAAGTTGTACATCTTAGCAGACTTAAAGGCCATTGCATTATCAGTTACTAAATTCTGTGGACAACCAAATATTGACATAATATTTTCCAATATAAATTTGATAATTGCCGTATCAGTAGCATTCCTAGTTGGTACAGCTTCAATCCATTTGGTGAAATAGTCTGTAGTTATTAGAATCCATCTATGCTGTCCTGATGAAGGTGGATGAATTTCACCGATGAAGTCTAGCCCCCACTGCTGGAAAGGAACATCTTCTGAAATAGGAATGAGAGGTAATGGTAGCAATTTATGTTTACCAACAAATTTTTGACATTCGACACAACTCCTGACTTTGACAAAAACATCAGAGAAAAGAGTTAGCCAATAATAGCCAGCTCTTAAGATTTTGTTTGCAGTGGTTTTCCAATATAAATTCCCTCCACACACCCCTGCATGTACCTCTGTCATAGTCTCCTGGGATTTTGCTTCATTTACACATCTTAACAAGACTCCAACAGGATCCTTCCAGTAAATATGGTCTTCCAAAATGAAATACTTCACAACTCTCACTTTAAAAGCTCTTCTTTTCGATTTCTCCATTTCAGGTGGACAATTGAAATTTAACAAGAATTCGACTATATATTTGTACCAATCTGAATTAAATATTTCACGATAATTAGCCATAACTTCTCCATCTTCTTCTTCAGCTGCCTCTACATTCAAGTTTAAAGCCTTGCAGTTGGATTCAACCATCAAGTGAGTCAAGCCCTAACCCTTTATCAATTTAGTTGGTTTTATTTCAATGTCAAATTCTATAATTTTGGTCAGCCATCGTCCTCTCCTTCCAACGTATTTACCTGATAATTTGTCACCGTCCACGAAATCCCCATCACCATTGGAGGGTGGTTTAGCGCGACCAACATCCATGATGTCATACCTTTCAAACACATCGTGCATCCCCTAAATACTGCATGAGGACAACATTCATACTGTTGATCATTTCCCAGAGCACACTACAAAACACCTATTTTTCTTAGAAAGCGTAGCCGTTGTGTCTCGCCAATGAGAGAGCTAACCTTGAGCCCACAACAATTGGCGGCTTATCACAGTTAAGCACATTGCCAATCTTCTTTTGGAAAGTTTTTTAAAAAAAGAGGCGAAGTTTCGATTACAACAACTTCGTGGATGAGTCATCAAGAGTGGTTTCGACTGAATAACCACGGCCTTCCTCCTTTGGCCTCTTGTTTCCACCTTATGGGGAACCTCCCAATGGATAAGGCCTCCCTTCCACTATTATAGGGATCCCAACCTCCTCTATCCTCTACTGCATGTCAACCATCTCCCCATTGATGGAGAAATTTGAGACAGTGATGGTCTCAAAACAACCCAGCCACCCTAAAAAAGAGGCCTGCAGAGAACAGTGATTCTTAGGCAAATTAGTAATGGGGATATTAGCTTTTCAGACAAATGAAGAGGAGCAGCCCATTCTTGACAGGCTTTATTGGGGGCAGTATTCCCTTTATCGGCCCTGTGTAGGAAGATTCAGAATAAAGCAGGGTTGTATCTTTCTTTGTATTGATTAATAATAAGCGACTTTGGTTATGGTTCCACTCGTATTGTTCATACTTTGTGATCATGAGTTGTATCTTCTCTGACAGATACATAATTGCATATATTAGGTTTTACGCTTGTGTGTTCGTCGTGTTTCTTGTATGTGCAGGTGTTTGATCGCGACAAGCGGGAGAATTGTGATCTGTCGGAGCAAGGAAACAGGAGCACTATCTTCTCTGCGAACAACAGTGTTGGACTTAAGGTAGGCCTTCTTCACAATTTGGTCTATTGCAATTAGGAACTTGCACCTTAGCGTGATACGATTGTTGCTGGAGCCGTCTGGGCTAGTAGGGATCGCCTTTGTCCACGGGGGGATTTACTATCAACAATCTATATCTAGTTGTAGCAACACATCTTTAATAGTGATATCAGACACAAAAAAGAAAATTATTTTTGAATACAATATATAAAGCGGAAAATACTTCACGAGACAACTAGTACATATGCTTTTTTAGTCAAGTTGTATAATTCAACATCATAAGCATATTGACAAATGATTAATTTACTCTAAACCTTCCTTATTATTAAATAAACAAGACATGCAATAATTTTTAATACGACATATGAAACATTAGAAAATCCTTTTCAAATTGGGTTTAATAGAAAATGGAGCTTTATTCGAAGGCAAATTTAATATTTAATTGCTGAAAAAGAATTCTTTGCTTCATCTCGCCATTTAAATTCTGCATCTTTTTTCAGCAAGACATTTATATGTTTGATCAGCTCTGCAAATTTAGGAACAAAACACCTCAGAAAATTGATTTTCCCTAAAAAGGACTGTAATTCCTTTTTATTTCTTGGCAAACCAATCTTCTGAATAGCTTCTACTCTTCCCGAATCAATACAGATGCTACTTTTTGTTACAATATGTCCCAATAACTTACCTTCTTCGACAGCAAAAGATGACTTTGGGTTTAAGGACAAACCAAACTTTCTGCATTTGTCAAACACTTGTTTCAAATGTTTCAAGTGGTCTTCATCAGATTTTGAATAGACTGTGATGTCATCCAAATAGATAACAACAAACTTGTCCTTTTCTCCCGCAAAGGCAATATCCATTGCCCGCTGAAAGGTTGCGCCTCCATTCATCAAACCAAATGGCATTTGTTGTACATGAATGTGCCCCAGGGTGTGGTAAATGTTGTCTTTTCTCTGTCTTGCCTGTCAATTGAAATCTGATTATAGCTTGAAAAGCCATCAATCATTGATAGTCTTTTGGATCCTACAACCTTCTGCAAGAAAGAATCCATCTTTGGTAGTGGATAGTTATCTTTCAATGAACACCGGTTCAGGTTGCGAAAATCGACACAAATCCTTATCTCTCGATTCTTTTTCTGGATCGGGACTATATTAGCTACCCAGTTAGAAAATCTCAAAGGCAGAATTATCTTTGCTTCCCATAACTTTTTGATTTCTTTCTCAATGATTGAGAGCAGCATGGGATTGATGTGTCTGATTTTTTGCGCTACGGGATTTGCATCTGTTTTCAAAATGATCTTGTGCTCCATTATGCTCCTATCATAAGTTTTCACCTCACTACAAGACCATGCAAAAATATCAGAAAATTCTTTCAGAAGTTTGATATATTTAGTTCTGGTTTCAAGAGAGAGGAATTTGGACACCTTGACTAATTTTGGCTAATCTTCTGTACCAATGTTACATTCTATTGTACTCTCTCCATCAACTTTGCTTTCAAGCTTGAGAAAAACATCATTATTATCAAACAGACTTTCTAAAGGAACTAAACCCTTAGAAATAAAGTTAGTTTTCAGATCTATAATGTTTTTCCCAGCCATAGTTTTCTTAAAAGGGCTGCTATTTTGGTTTTCAACAATCTCCTGCTCATCATCAATTTGTATGTCTGCAAACTCTTCTACACACTCTAAAATTTTATGAATCTCCCTGTCATCCTCAAATACTTGCCAGTGTTTGTTGTTATCAGGAATTGAAGGTTTGTTTTTTATTTGAACATCATAGGCTACCTTGACATCTAGAGGAACTTTGAAATTACTAGCAGCAATAGCTAGTGAATCAGCGATTCAATTTTCTTCTCTAGTGACAAAATTTATATTAAATGCTAAAAAGTAATGCTCAATCAAATCCCAGACTTCATTCCTATAATTCTTCATTTTGGAATTTTTCACTTGGTAATGGTTTCTCACCTGTCTAATCACCAACTCTAGCAGGACCTTTAAAGGCAATTAGATGCAGCTCCAAAATCTTTATTGCCTTCATACCCGGCCACCAGTGTTTCATACAGTGCTTGATGTTGTTAGTGGTAGAAAATTGCAGTTTGTATGATATGGTTACCTTCTGCTAAGTAGGAGAAATGAGGACTACATCGGCTCCTGATCCTTCTCTTAAAGAAGCTCCGTAAAAGTACAATTTCTAGATCTGTCCTCCAATGTTGCACATTTGCACCTTGAAAATGTTGTTTTTCACTTAATTCAAGCTGGAAATCATTATCATCAGTAGCAAGGTGCAAAATTGATGACCACAATTATTTTTCTTCAGTATATATGGGATTTTTTGATGGATTGTTCTGATCACTAATGATGTAGGCCATTTGAGTTTCCTTATACAACCTTCTGAATTCCCCTCAAAATACTGGGATGGTAGCATATGACATGTCCATCTTAGACCAATATATGGAAAGTAACATCCCAAATCTAGAAGGAAAGTCAGCAACCAAAGTGTCCATCACTAAGCTCTTCATAGGCAGCTGGGTAAGGGAAACAACAAAATTCTTAATCACTCCTAGACACTGGACTTTTTTAGAGTCAAAGGTGTAAAGGTCATGGTATTTTTTCGTGATCTCTAATCCCAATTCATCCATTACATTCTTTGGCATGATATTGTGGGAAGCTCCAGAATCTAACAGACAATTATGCAACAATTTTTCATGTATATTGAGTGACAGGTAGAAAGGAGGTGAGTTATCATCATTTTGGTCTTGGACATGACAACCTAGATAAGTGGTGGGATGCCCATCCTCAAGGTTGACTAAATCAGGGGCAAGAGGAGGTTGCAGTAGACTCTTAAAAGACTCTTCATATGTTGGATTTTTCAATAATTCCATTAGTGGAACTCGAATTTTTATTTTATTCAATTCAGATTTGAAACTGAAATAAATTGGAACTAATTCCTTATTTTCTGCATTAATTTTAACAATTGGGGCAAAATTTTGAGGTGGAGGAACCTAATTTACCTTGGCCTTCTGTTTATAAGCTTTTTTATCTGAATCTGATTTTTGTTGAGGTTGCTGAACATGACCTTTTGACCTCAAAGGGTAATTTTTGTTTTGAACTTCTTGTTGTGTTTTATCATTTCGTGCATAAATTTGAGCATTCATATCATAAGAAAACAAAAAAATTCTTGATCTATATTCATATTCCTGCAATGTCAAACATGTTGACTATGAATTTTCTCCCACATGGTTTATTTATTCATTTTCTTCCTCATTTCCTTGTTATTCTTCTTCAACAAAATTATTCAGAGTTTGAACATTTTGATCATCATCATTCCTCCTTGGGTGCTATAGGATTTGTTGAGGTTGAAAAGGCCTCCTGAAGGGAGCCTGATTTCTATTAGCTTCGTTTTGATTGGCTCTAGCAGCTGGTTTATTTTCTACCTCTAATTTTGACATCTTAGAGGCAAGTTCCTTGATCAAATTGGACATTTGATCGATCTTGTCTTCTGCTAAAAGAGGCTTAGAAGAAGAAGGATTTTTTTCTTTCATCTTCTTTTTGTCTTTTTCCTTTTCTTCCTCATTTTTAATTTATTAGAAGCCATGAGATTATATTGTACTCCAATTTCAGCCTCTTTCATACTTGTCATTGTCTATGCTTTTTCAGCCCTCAACCATAAAGAAAACTCATAATATAAAGAATTTGCAAAATTTATCATAGTTGTGGTTTCAGTAGGTTTAATTTCTTCAGGAATTTTCTGAAAAATATTATTAAACCTCTTAGTAAAATCAGCTAATGACTCATCTGCCTTCTTCTTCAGAGTTCCAAATTTTGTAAGATAATAGACATAGTCTTTCTTATCACCACAATGCTTCACAAATATCTCTAATAATTCATCAATTCCTGTTATTAAATTTGGAGCCAAACTTCTAAACCAGTTTCGAGCTTCACCATCCAAGCTCTGAACAAATAATCTTGACCAAAAATCTTCATGTTCAATATTCTGATTGTCAGCATAACTATAGAAAGCCACTAAATGTTCCTTAGAAAAAAGTCCTTCTCCCTCCCCAATGTATTTTGGAAGATATTTAAAGTAATCTCCTTGGGGAAGTGCATGCATGTGTTGAGGGAGAACAAGTGGCACATATCTCACAGCCACTATCTGTTGCATACTTGTAAGGGCAGGTTAAGCCATATTTTGTTGATGTACAATTGATGTAGCTATTTGAGAAATAGGAATTACAATTGGTGAATTAAGATTCTGATTTAGGATAGCAAAAAATTGGCGGTCTTGAGTTGATTTTTTAGGCTTTGAAACTGAGAAGAGTGGGTTTTCAAAAATATGAACACAGGATGTCTTGACTTCTCCTTCAGTAGAAGAATCATAATCTAAATTTGTCTCTTGAGGGGATGGAGTTAATTCAGCTTTATTTTGCTGAGAAAGGAAATCAAATAAGTTAAAGGTAATACTTTTGGGTATAGTTTCTTCAAGTGGATGAGAGGAAGATGACCCAACAACTGAATTTGGAGAGAAAGGAAAATATTCTTGCTGAGGGGTGACAAGAGACTGGTATTTAGGATGAGTCTGAAGGAAATTTAAAATAGTCTTGAAATCTACTTCAGTCAAAATATCCCTATCAAGAAAGGGTGTAATAGCTAATACTTGTTCTAATTCCCCTTCACTCAGTAGAAACTATTCTGAATTCTTTTCAACATTTAGAAATTCAGTTTCTCCTTCTTTAACTAGAAAAATACTTATTTCAGATTTACTAGGTGATGAGTAAGAAAAAACTTTAACTGAGTCTAGGTTAACAACATCCACTTTATTTTCTAGAGTAGTAGCTTCAACTTGAGATTTTTCTACATAATGTTTGGAAACTAAAACCTCTTTAGATTCTAAAGTAGATAGAGGTACCTTTTGCTTTGGAGAATAATTTTTTTGTACCTTCTTCACTTACTAAGATGTGGCTTCAACCGATCTTTGTTTTCCTTTAGCATCTTTGATGATTTTCTCTGGGTCAGCAACTGGAGTATCATTTGAAAATCTCGGATTCCTCCTTCTAGAAGGAGGTCTTGACCTTTCCTATTTTGGGTATTGGTGAAAAATTTTCTGAGTCTTCTTGGTCCGTGTGAAGCAATTCTTGTTCATCAAAGAGCTGATTGTCCAAAATTCACAACAATAGACTTCAGGAGAATACTTCCTTCAGGGCTTTCATCCTCACATGGATACTAAGATGTTTAACCTTGGAATCAATATTAGGTACAACAGTCTTTGACAGAAGTTACATCTTAAACTATAAAGAATTTAATGATTTTTTTATGAGATTGTTAGGTGGTGCAAATTTGATTCATTGAAAAGAGATTTGGTTTCTCACCTGAGTTATACTAATGAGGGTATTGTAACTTGATGTGGTAGCAAGGTGCAAGTTTGTAGTCTATGAGGAGAGAAAATTGTGAGATGAAAGAAGAATCAGTAGGTCTATGAAACAGAAGTCTATTGCATTTAGTAGAAATTCACAAAAGTAGCAGTTTTACAATATTCCATTGATAGAAAGTTATTTCTAGTCTGACAATATTCTCACTAAAATATCATGAAGAATAACTATCATGAGTGATGCTCTTCCACTATTATAACATATATTTTATCAGGAATGCTCACTATCTGAGACTAACAAAAACTGATAAAACAAGTAACATGTTTAAGAGACTAATAAAAACACATAACAATATGATGATTTGCAGACTGGAACTGGAAGAAAGGAGATATGGAAACACAAGTAAAGTAGACAATACACACATCAAATTGGTAATAAGTCCTTAGTAGTATCATTCCATTTCATTCACAAAAAATTATGGTTACATTATGCAGGCACAACCCAACCCCCCCATTTTTAACTTGTTCACATCAAATAATGGGGACCCTTTCTATAAATTTTTTTATCTAAACACCTTTTATGATTTTATTAAGTCAATTATCTTAGGATTTTGTTAATTTTTCATTTTCTTTAGATTCTTGTTTTGATTGCTTGGTTGAAATCGTTTTTTTATAAGCTTCCTGTTGACGCTTGTTTTGTCTCATTTGGTCAACTAGTTTGTAAATAGCACTCCTTTGAAGTCTAATCAATTATGTCGCTTGGGTTAAAAAATGCGGATTTTAATAATGCATTTAGTTTAAATACTAACCCCTAGATTAATTATTACTAACAATTTTTATTTTTACTTATACGGCCAAATCATAAAGCATCGGGATTTCAGTCATTTATTTCAATTTTCCAATTTTCAAATAAATTATTAATCTCGAAAAAATCCAAATTGTCAAAATGGTTGTTTTAGGTAAATCATCATTTTTTCGTAGTCTAATTTAACATCTCTAAAATAAGATCAAAAAACAAAAAAAATAATTTTTAACATAAAATTTTGAATTAAATAAATTAATTATTATATTAAATATAATTAATTTAATTAAATTAAAATTTTATATTAAAAACAAATATATAAAAAAACAAAAAATTAAATTAAATTTTTGCATAAAACACATCGCATCGGAAATATTCATGTGAACATCCTTTTAAAAAAAAAAAACCCCGATGCAATGATTTTTCCCGATGCGATTGAGGCTCATTAGTTTCATCCGATGCGATTGAGCTCATTACCTCCGATCCGATTAAGCTTGTCAGCCCCGATGCGATTGAACTCATTACTTCCGATCCGATTGAGTCACATTGAACTTATGCGATGCGATGAGGTCAATGTTCAAATCTTCCGATGCGATTAAGTCAATGTTCAAATCTTCCGATCCGATTGAGTCAAGAGGAGCAACTGAATTTCCAGATTTATATCAGATTTGACTTATCAACTTTGGAAGCTCATAAATTGAGTTTTACTTGGCCAAATGAGGCCCATGACGGCTCATTGGAAAGAGAAAATCAAGGAGAACATTTATGAGGGGGTTTCAATAACAGATTTGATCATTTATTGGGTCAAAAATCAGGCATAAAATCAAGCTCCGAATTTTTAAAAATAAAATCAATTTTCTGAGTTTTGTTTTCTTCATTTTCATTTGTCCAGCCTCTTCTAATTGCAGATTCATGCATCAATAATATCCTTGATTAATTAAAATCATTATGAGTATCAATAAGAAGCTCAAATTTCATTTTTATTTATTTAAATAGAATTTGTTTGGATTTGTTTTAATGATAGAAATAATATTTGGATTTTATTTTTGCTTCTTAAATGATTTTTAATTTCTTTTTGCAGGAAAAATAGTAGAAGAGATATTGAGGAAAAAGATTTCAATCAATGAGAAGACTCCAACAATTAAATATTGGAATTTTTGAACAATTAAAGTTGGATTGGGCAGATTTTCTTCAAACAAACTCTCTTCTAAAAATAGTTTTGGGAAGATTATAAATTGCAGATTGCAAAATGTAAAAGAGGCTGCTCTCCTCTGCAATTCCAGACTTCTAGAAGCATTTCTGTAATAGGAATTTAGAATTGTAGATGGGGAGGAGAGAAAGTTTCAGATCTGAACATTATTGAGGGTTTATGCTTTATGTCTTTTATTATGCATGATGGGCAGAGTTTGCATTTCTGCAGCTCTAGTCTTGAAAGCAGAAATTCAAGTAATGCAAAGTACTGTTAGAGACCAGGATCAGAGAAGCAGATTCAATTAACTGGTATTTTTGGCATTTCTGTATCAAATACCAGTTTCATTTTTATGTTAATAAAATTGTTGTTTCATTTTATTCATGTTTTGGCATTTCTGTTGATCTGGATAATTTGTCTTAAATTGTTAAGTATCTCTGCTCTTATGAATTAAACTCTGATTTCTGAGTAACCATTACTCAGAAATCTGTCTTATAACACTGATTTATTAAATAGTAATGTGTTGTGAATTTCTTCCACATGTTATTGTTTAATTATTAGTTTGACTGATATGATAATTGATATCAATTTTTGTGAATTTCTTCCGGAATTTTGTTGATTTATTATTTCAGTCAAATGGTCTCAATAGAATGTGTTTTGGTACTCACAAATGTGAGCTAATTGAATTTCTTCGTTAGCTTAACATTAATTTAAAACCAGACATATTTTAATTCTCATTATTTAATCATCTTGCTCTTAGTTGGGTTAGATTTTCATCTACCTAATTGAGATAGGATTTAGATTAGTTTCTTTTGATTACATTATAGAATAAGCTTGCATTTAGAGTAAATTCTACATTCTTTTAAGTCCTCTTAAGACAGGCTGAATTGTGGCTTGGTGGAACTGATCGGCTTAAGGGACATTCTCTTACCTGTGACGAAGAAAGTGATCTGATATCCCTGTCTATTGGTAGTTAAAGATACATTGTCATCAATAGCAAATAGGGAGGAAGATGCTTGGACCTAGTTGAACCGTGAACCACCATAAACCGAAGGGCTGCTTTAAAGGTCGGATATATATGGTTATCCCGATGTTGTTCATGATTTGAGGGAAAACTAGCGAGGTTCATATAAGTCAAAATTATATAACCACTGGCAAACTACGACTTCATATAAGTTTGGCATATATGCACAAAAGCATGATGCCTATCTGTTTTCCATAGAAAGAAGGTAAATGTTTAAATTTAATTATGTGCTTATTAGAGGTGAGGTATCTAAAACTTCCAATATAGGTAGCTATGTTACACAATGAAAATGCTAACATTAAATTTATGATTTGAAATGGTTTGTATGATGTGGCAGTTTTATGGGAAGACTCCTCTTCCATTCTGGTGAAACCAACTCCATAAAAAGTGCAAACAACAGTTAAAATGGTGTGTGGTTGTTCCTTGAATGCTACTCGGTGTCTGGTAAAAATGTGCTGGTACTGAGAGTAGTGGTAGAAAATTGTTTGAAAAAAATTCTATCATTGTTACGTTGTTACTTTCTCTTTTTGTTGGTTGAAAGCCCTTTGTAATGGCAGAAAACTTGAAACTTTGGATAGAATGACGAAGTTTCGTTTTATGACAAATTACAAAGAAAATCCTTTGAAACAGGTTTAACTGATATAGGAGACATGGAGCAGAATAAATGATAAGCGAGGGGGGGTGGTGACGTGGTGAAGAAGTGGGAACTATCGCAGATCACACATCGGAAGTTTTATTGTGAAATGCGGGAAGTTAAATGTTGAAAATGGTGAAGTGCGATTTGCGATGAGGGTGGAGGTGACATGGCAGAGAAATGGGACCGATCCCAGATCCTACATCGGAAGTTTTATAAACATACACATGCGTGCAATCAACAACATTTATCAAAAATTTAAACAAAACCAAAATTTGTCCCAAACAATATGCATTCCCATGGAATTTTGGTTCTTAGGCCCCACAATTAGTTGACCAATAGGAAGAAATCACAAATTGGCCGCTCGTAAATTTAACTTTACAGTGATAATGACTAAACCATAAACTCTGTGATTTGTAAAATTGCGCTGGTGCGCTACGCCGACACGTGTACCTCACCTCATCGCATCGCAAATAGCTTAACATACCACGCAAAGCCTTAACGATAAACTTTAAAAACTACAATTTGCGAAATCGCTCCATGTGCGATTTAATCTCCACCATTGATCTGCGCCCAGATTTGACGATCTTCCTTGCTTTCCCCTTAGCCTCATCGCATCACAAATCACTTAATATACCATGTGATTGGACTTAACGATAAAACTTTAAAATCTGCATTGTGCGAAGTCACTCCATGTGCAATTTAATCTCAAAATATTGTTCTACTCCCCTTTGGATCTGCAATTAAACCATGGCCATTCATTCCTTTTACACGCGGTTCTTCTTTGTTGCTTCATTCTTTAGTCTATTTCATGGCCATATTCCTTTAAATATTGTATGCTGCTCTTCTTTGGATCTCCCACTCTGTTGGTTAAGTTGTTTTCTTCCGGCTGTGCTTTGATTTTAAAGAACAATGGTTGCCACGAAGCCTTAATTTTCCTGCTTCGAAAAATGATTACCTGTTTATCCGTAGCCTCTCTTCTGAGATAACCAAAATCTTATTGAAATATCTACGCTTTTCACTGTGTGGAATATATCACTTCCATTTCTGAGAAATAGCTGCCCTTTACTGTTTTGACAATAAATTTGCAACAAAAGTAGTTATTATTCCAGACTAGATGACTACAATTTTATTACCCAAACATTGACTAACTTTCAACACTAAAATAAGCCAAAACAAAGATTTTAAACTATTTTAGGACTCTAAAACACTATGACACCTATTCACTTAAAAATACCTTGATGTTGGGACTATTTTTTAACTTTTATTGGAAATGACTCAAACTTTGGACATGGACTAAGACACAATAAAAATTTGAGAACAGTGACACAATGGTGAACACCATTAACATTTTCAGTGCTAACAGTTTCTATATGTAATAAATGTTCTAAAGTTTCAAAGTTGCAGTTCAATGTTCCAAGGAAAAGTCAAAAAGTTAAAATTATAAAAGGTTATGAAGTCCAAAAAAAAAAAAAAAAAAAAAGGAATTCACCCTCCAAAGAGGCATCTGGGGCTGATTATCACTCAAACAAAGCCATTCCATGCTTACAAAAAAGCCAAAAAGTCACAAACATAATTCATTTTTATTCCTCTCTCCCTTCATTATCGTGCTCATCCTTCAATCAGTGAGAAAAACACATTTTTACAGCTCCTGAAGGCAAAAAATTGAAAGCGTC
This sequence comes from Pinus albicaulis, assembly GCA_034641835.2. Lineage (NCBI taxonomy): Eukaryota > Viridiplantae > Streptophyta > Pinopsida > Pinales > Pinaceae > Pinus > Pinus albicaulis. The sequence goes on from CM076582.1 coordinate 598,924,959, forward strand.
GTGCATCCATAGACTGTGTTGTGCATCTGGAGGAGGCGTTGCGCATCCTTGAACTGCGTTGCACATCCCTGAACTGCATTGTGCACATGGTAGAGTTGCCCAATTATTCTTTAAAAAAAACCAAATTTCAAACTTCCAGCCTCCACTTCAGTTTTTTCACTCTCCAAAGCATTATAACAAATAAGTGCAATCATCCTAATACTCTCTTTTCCATGGAAAATCAAGTAATGATATGTATCTTATTTCCCTAGGGTTTCATAAAAAAAATTCGTAGCTTTGGTCATCAAATGATCAATTAAAGCTATGAAGCTCTATTAATACTCTCCATACACCCTTTTTGGTTTAATAAACACCATTCCCTCACTTCAAAAAACATTCCCCATCATTTTTACATCATCTCCCTATAAACCCACACCCTATTCTACCAAATTGAGCCATTTTCCTAGCAAGGACTGTGTTTTAATTTCCTAGCTCACTCCCCTCACACATTTGCCTTCATTTCACTCCATAAAACATTCCTAAGATCCTTTCCCCTCTCCCTAAATTTTTCTACCCCCATCTCCCTTCCCTAACTCCCTCATTTCATTACCTTCACTCACTTTTCCATGTTTTTTTGCCCTCCCCATCATCTAAGGTTTTCAACTATGGAAGGAGATTCCTCACCATCAGAAAAGAGAAGACAACACAAAGGAGGAAAATTATTAAGGTATGAGCCCTCAAAATGCAATGAAATAATATCCTCACCCTTCATTAGAAAATGATTTGAAGATGTCAACTGCCTAGGGTTTTGCTAAAGGGTGGAGGAGGTAGGTTACCATGAGGAGCTGACAGATTTATTTGCCACCAACTTGAAGGGATAAAAATCCTCCATTGCAAGGATTTATTTTCTTCAGTTGATGTCATCTCTCTTGCCACAGGGATACCAAATCATGGGGAATTTTCATTCAAAGGCATGAACGTTGACCTTGATCGGTACAAATCCTTCATCAAATCACATTGCAAAGAGACTCATACCCACATTCTTCCATTCAGATACTTACTGGAGAGGTATGCACCATTGATGAGGGTTGTGATGAAATTATTCACTTGTGAGGGAAGTTTTTCCATATTCTATTGATATCATATTAGATTTCTCATGCACTTCACAGCAGTGAAGTCCTTAAATTTATGCAATTTCTTGCATCGAAGTATGAGCAAGATGGCAGAAAAAGTCCAAGATTTAAACACAGATCATTACCTTGGCCTCTTTCACAAAAACTTGGTGAAATTAATTTTTCTCCATCAATTGGTAAAGAATAACATGACATGGGATGCCTTCATTGAGTTAGCTTTGCATATGCATTCAACCACTACATGAGCTCTGCAACAAAACATATCACTTTCCATGTCATCACAGCCCATGGAGGTGGGGTCATCAAGAAAGCATGTTATTTTTCCAAAGAGGCCTAGGCCTAAGGTTACCCTCACCTATCAGAGAGGAAAGAGGCTTGTGTTTTCTCCTCAGAAAGAGGAAGGATCCAAGCCTATTTCATTACAGGGATCACCATAGACACTACATGAGACATCCATGCATGATGAGGAGGAACATGATTTTGATTTGGTTGTCTTAGAGGACCATGATGACCATGAAAAATTGCAGAGGGAAATCAAATACAAGGATGCTCAAATCAAAGAGCTCCATGATAACTTATCAAGGGCTCAATTCATCACTTCATTTCTTGAGCAGGAGAACAAACAATTGAAAACAAATCAATTGATTTTGGAGAAGAGGTTGTTTGAGGCAAACATACATGAGAAGGGAAAAACAATGGCTATACATGATGAGCATGAACACTAAGTGAACAGGACGATGCCAAGAACCATGGGTCTCAAAAATGCACTACAGAAAGAGAAAAATTAAAAGCCTATAGATCAGGAGATCACTTTTGAGGAGAGGATGGCTAAAGAGATCAATGAGGACAAGGAGTTTTGGCTTGACAAGGTAGTTAACACTCACTTAGAAAATATATTGGAGAATGAAAATAGGGATAACGATATTCATAAACACATGGTTTCACGCTACTAAACAAGAAATCATATTGCAAACATCAAACTTAAGAAATTGCAAGACAAACTCAAGCAAACCCAAGACAAGCTTAAGAAAACCCTAATCAGCCAATAAGAGAAGGGAAAGCTTGATTTTCTTGTTGATGCCTTAATGGTTGCATAGTAAACCTAATCCAGAAGCTATGGACCAAATTTTGGGAGATTTGGAGCATTTTTGGTTTTTTGGTCAAAATTGGTGAAAACGGGCAGAAGTGAAAAAATTGACTAAGGCTGGATGTGCAGTGCCTTGGCACTGCGCTTTTTCCCTAGGGCTCCAAATGGCACAAACTAAACATTTTTGGAAATATTTTTCCCTCCTCTCAAAACCCATTTCCTCATATTTTTTTATAAAGGGCACAAATTTTGAGAAAAATGGAAAATAGGGGTAAAAAACCGGCATTCTGCCCCTCTTTTTGACAGGCATTGCGCATCCAGAGACACCTTGGGAGAAAGATTTTTTGAGGGCCTTTCCATGGGACATTTTTAAAATTTCAAAGTGTTATGGAAATGAGATAGGCAAGGGTGTTTTACCATTCTCTAATATTTGCATTTTGGTTTCAGTAAGGTGTCCAAAATTGGCCTCCATGTTAGCGTTGCGCATCTGCAAATTTACGTGTTTTTAATTACAAATTTCACTGTGTAATTTTTGGCAATTCCTAGTTTGAATTTTGTGAAAGTGAAAATATGAATACAGATGAATGTAAAAGTCAAAATTTAAATATAAATGGTAAATATGGAGTTAAATATGCGTTTAATCCTCGATTTATTGCATTGAGGATATGTCTCTAGTGGTTAGGAAAAGGAGGAATTTGTTGCGCAACCTCCTTAGGGTGTAGCCGACTTCAGATATATGCATGTATTTGACTTTATTGTTGGAAAATTCAACCTCCAAGGGAGGATTTCGACCTCAGTAGCTATATGGGGCCTTTTGTAATCATTTTCAAGGGTTGGAAGGTTGGAATCTTCGACATTGAACTAGTGTATTCTATTTTGACAAAGTAATATAGTGAATACATAGAAAATTTGTAGCTTAAATTTAGGGATTCATGTTGTGAGCTTGTATGGCTATGTTTCTCTTTAGTAAGTCACTCCATTGAATACTTTCTCTTTCCATTACATATCTATTTCTTTCACTCATTGTCTTTACAGTTCTTTAAGCATGATTCATGAGTAATGCATGCCCTTTTTTTATGAGATGATGATGTTGTGTTTAATTTATTCTTAAGGAATGAATTCATATTTATATGCTTGTTCCCTATATTTCTTTTCATCCTACACCATAATCATACAACATATTTGGTCATTTGAGCTTGCCTACCTTGCCCCTTTATTCCCCTGCAATTTTTTCTCTTGTAACCCTACCAGAGTTTTCAAGCCTAGCTTCTAAAGGTCCAATTTCATCCAGCACAAAAATCCAAAACAACCAAACCCTAATTTTCATATCTAGCCTAAAATCACCATGACCCAGTGAATTTGGTTGTGAATTTCATTGAGAGAGCCCTCGCAGCCAAGTAGGGCTAGCTACTAGGTCAAAGTGGTTTGCGGTTACCTTTGCTGGTCTCCTTCTTAGACTTCGAAGATCTGGTGCAGTGATAACATATTGGCACCATTGTCGAGGAATGAAGTGACATATCTTCCCTTGGTGTACCATAATTTCATCAAATTTTAGGCCTGTGGGTGATAGGCCCTAGTCTCTGTGAAGGTTGATCTAAAATTTTCAAAGAACTGAGTTGTGGACACAGAGAACATTTTGGCTTCGAGAAGATACACAAGATCGAATCCGGATCCTCATCCAGCTTCTCCAGTTGAAGGTCCAAAGAAAATTTTCCGGAAGCAGAGATCCCAACACTCAGAGTTTCAGTCATATCCTTCTCCATTTGTAAGATCTTCCTCATTACCTACAAATTTTTTATCTCTTGAATACATTCCATTCAATTTTAAGTTTGAGTTGTCTCTGTTTAGGTCCAAGTCAGAAAATTTGTTGTCTGAGATATTATTTGATCCATTAATATTATCTGATGTAAAATCATTGTCTAAGGTATTTTTTGATTCCTTAAAACTTTAAGACAATTTAATTTCTAAAGAATCTAAATCCGAATCAGATCTGGATAGAAAATTATGGAGTCAATTTGATAGGCTTGAAAAAATAGCTAATCAACTTCAATACACATATAAAAAATCCATCATCCAATACCAGCAAGAGTAGTATTTTTCATTCTGACACAATCTCAATTAGTTTTTGCCTCCTCCTCCATCCCTTCTACTTCATTACCTTCTCAGTCTATCCCTCTCATTGTTACTCCTGCACCACATTCAACAGGATTCATGCCAATATTTTCACCCCTAGTCCTACCTGGTCAGCTTGCACCCTTGCCACAAGGCTATGGTTAGAGACTCCTTCTCTTTGATGAGAATTCTGAAATTAGTGAAAAACAACACTTAGTCAAAATCATTGATTTCATTTACTTAGAAGAGATAGATGTTGATGTTGCCAAGATTGGAATCATTGCCCAAATCTTCTCCGTAGATGTTAAAACCTGGTTTTGATATTTGACTTTCCATTCTATAGGAAACCCATAGAAGATGATTGATGCATTCATAGCCCAATGGGAAGTGAAGAAGAATCCACTGCAGATTCTTTCTGAATATGACAACTTGAAGTGAAATCCAAATGATTCAGTTCAGGATTTCACTACTCATTTCAACCGAGTGTATAAATCAATCCCAAATAATACCAAACCTCCAAGATTGGATCTCTTGCACTATCCAGATGCCTTTGATCTGGACATGGCATACCAAATCCTAGAGAGAAGTCCTGCAAAACTAGAACATATGCAAATAAATGCAGTCACTGTAGAAGCAAACTTGTCATTTAAAAATTCAAAGACAAAGGGCGAGAGGAAGCTAACAATAAGAGAAGAAACATACACATCTTCTAAGGTAAAATTGGATACTTTGATTAGGAAAGTGGAAATAATGGTTGACAGAATGTTGATCACAGAAATACAGTTGGAAACACAGGTTAGTAATCCTAATTTCTGAGGCCAGCAACAACAGCCTCAATTTAGAATCAAACAAAGAGAACAAAGGGCTCCTGAGAAACCATCACAACAGTAGATTCAGACACCTTTGTTGCAAAATTATGCTCAAGGGGTTGAAGAAGAAGATGTGATTGTGGAGGAAAATAATTTCTTTACAGCAAATGGCCAACCTCTATTATTGACTAAGGACGAATAATATATTGAGAAAACATATTTTCCTAAAGATGAAGATTACATACTTGCAAATGATCATGAGTTGGAGGTTCATTCCAATGATTATTAGCAGGGTTATCTAAATGCACTCAGCTCACAACAGAGGCAATATTCTTTGAGAAGTAGAGATGTTCCTGTCACTCCTATTCAGAATAGGGCATCCCAACAAAAAGATACTCAGCCTAAGAAAAATACTCAAGGTAATCAGAACAAAGGAAAGGATTCTGCAACTACAAATCAGATCAAGATCAATCAAGCATCTACAAGCACACCAAGCAAAGAAAAAAAAGTTAGAAGAAGGAAAATACAACAAAGGATCAACCCGACAAGAGGGACACTACTATTAAAGAGGTAGATAAGAAATCCAGCCTTTTTATCTTAGAAAATGAAATCTCTAAGTTAAAAGTATCTATCCCTTTAACTGAGCTTGTAAAAAACAATCAATACAAATCTCACATGGCCAAAATGTTGAAATTATATCCTTTATTTGATATGGTAAATGTTGAAGATGATCTACCCGAGCTCATTTTTTCTCCAGCCACAGATGATCAGTTAGAAGATAGTGAAGTTCCCCCATTTTATATGAGTATGAGAATTCATCAGTGTATCCTTCACAATGCCTTGCTTGACTCTGAAACTTCCCATAATGTGATGCAGAAGGGCATTATGGAAAAAATGGTCTTGGATATAACCTGTCGTTACCGTGATCTTTATTCCTTTGATTCTGGTAGAGTACGTTGTCTTGGTCTCATAATGGATTTGGTATTTTCCCTTGAGAAAATCCCAGAAAAAAAGGTCTTGATGGATGTGGTAGTAGCCAATATACCACCACGGTTTGGTATGTTACTATTAAGGTCTTAAGGAGCAAAGTTAAGAGGTACTTTGCAATTGGATTTCTCTTATGAAACCATCCCAGTTTTCAAACAACTGAGGAAGTTGTACCATGAAACAAATATGAAATACATGATTACCAGCAAAGAGAAACCCAACAATCATCCTATTAATGATGTACATAGAAATCTTGAATCATATATTTTGTTTAATGATAGTGGTTTAAATGATGTAGATAGTCAGCTCATAGAAGTATAAGAAATTCCATAAATTTCCAATAGTGTCAGAGCAGTTTTAGATCAGAAAAAAGGAAATCAGCCTAGTTCTTCATAGTAGTCATCAAATAAGTCAGAAAAAGGTTCAGAATAGATTGAAGAAGTGGCCCAAAAAAATCGGAAAAAATAGAATGCAGAATTCCAACATTTGGATGATGAGAATGGTCTTTGGACCATGGATTTCGATGGTGCCTTAAGGAAATATGGAGCAGGCATCCGAATTTGGATATGTATTCCTCTTCATCAATCGGGTAAAGTTCCAAAAAGTGTAAGATTATGTTCATATAAGTTGGCTTTTGATTTTTCTAATAATGAGGCTGAGTACAAGGCATTGATCACTAGCCTCAAAATTCTGAAAAATTTGGGCGCAAAAAGAATTTATTTTTATGGTGACTCCCAGCTTGTGATTAAATAGGTAAAATGGGAATATCAGGCTAAGCATCCATGAATGAGAGCATATAGAAATGTTGTACTTGATATCTTGAAGATGTGTCCTGAATATACATTGTCAGTAGTACCAAGAAGTCAGAATATTATGGCAGATTCGCTTGCTACAAAAAAAAGTAATTTTAAGATTCCCATATATTCTAATAGGAAGTTTTAAATTCATGTCAAACATCGAACAATTTTCCCTCACAACTTGAGGTATCATAAAGTGTTTTGGGATGACAAACCGGTAAACAATTTTCTGCAAAATGAAGGTGAATTTGATAATTCTTTTATTGATGAATTTTATGATAAAGATGATCAAGTCATCGAGGCCACTTAGGTTGATGAATTACAGCTAAAGGATAACAACATTCCAAGGGGTCTTGTACCTTTGGAAGAATTATTTTATGAGGATGGTGTTTATAGAAAGCCAACCATGGTTCCTACCGAGAAAGGTGTCAAGGATGTGAACATCGGAACAATAAACAAGCCCAAGATGGTTAAGTTGTCCAAGTCTTTATCTCTGGAGGTAAAAGAAAAATTACATTTCTTTTTTTTTTTAATTTTATGATGTATTTTCTTGGGGCTATGCAGATCTGAAAGTTTATGATAAGAATATCATTCAGCATAAAATTCCGATCAAGCCTGACCAAAATCCCTTGAGACAAAAGTTTAGAAGAATTAACCCAAGGTTGTCGTCATCGATATAGAAAGAGGTAAACAGAATTTTCAAAGCTAGTATCATTGTTCCCATCATATTTTCTAATTGGATGTAAAATTTGGTTCTGTTAAGAAAGAAAATAGGAGAAATCTAGCTTTGCATTGATTTTAGAAACTTAAATAAGGTGTCTCTAAAGGATAATTATCCCCTTCCCAAGATGGATCATATCGTACAGAGAGTGGTTGAGGCTTCCTGAATGTCACTTCTTGATGGATATTCGGGATACAAACATATTTTAGTGCACAAGGATTATCAATACAAGGATGCTTTCATGACACCTTGGGGTACATTCAAATATGCTAAAATGCCATTTGGGCTCAAGAATCCAGGGGGCACCTTTCAGCGGGTGATGGACATAGCCTTTGCTAATGAAAAGGATGTTTTCTTAGTAGTATATCTTGATGATTTGATATTTTTCTCTCATTCTGGTGATGAACATTTGTATCATTTGAGAATTGTATTTCAGAAATGCAGGAAATTTGGGATTTCACTTAATCCAAAAAAAAGTCTTTTTTCCATGGATGAGGGCAAGCTTCTCGGTCATATCATCTCCAAAGATGGTATCCGAATTGATCCTTCTTGGATTGAGGCTATTCAAAAAATTTATTTTCCACGTAGAAAGAAAGAGATTCAAGCTTTCAATGGGAATATGAACTTATTAATAAGATTTATTCCAAATATTGTCAAGCATCTTCGAGAGATGACCAACATGCTACATAAGGACAATGAAGTAAAGTGATCTGAGGATGCCAAAAAATATTTTAATTCAGTAAAGTTTTCCTTAACTACATCTCCTATTCTGATCAGCCCCGATTACTACATTGATTTCATCATATTTTCATTTACCTTCGAACATACCTTGGATGTTGTTTTTATGCAAAATAAGAATAAGACCAAGCATCCCATTGCATTCTTTAGCCATACCATCAGGGATGCATCCCTTAGATATAACATCATTGAGAAGCAATCATTTGCTCTGGTAAAGGCATTGAAGGACTTTCGAGTATATATCCTTCATTCAAATATTTTATCCTGTGTCCCTAATGTAGCAGTGAAGGACGTCCTAATGCAAACTGATCCATAAGGCAGAAGAGGGAAGTGAATAACAGTTATGTTATAGTATGACCTCAAGATCAAGCCCACAAAGCTGATAAAATTTCAGGGATTATCCAAGCTCATGGCTAACTCAAATTTACATGCTCTTGATATCAACCTCATTTCAGTTTTGTCCGATGAAGAAGGTGATAACACTCTCATGTAGGTATCTGATATTTTTCTCTCATCTCCTTGGTATTCTAACATTATATATGTTCTTTACCATCTTAATCCTCCTCCAAGCATGTCTAAGATTAATAGTAGGTCATTAAAGTTGAGGCTTCCAAATACTACATTTTGAACAACACTTTATATTAAAAAGACTCGGGAGGTATTTTGTTGAACTGTTTAGTAAAAGATGAAGCCAAGGAAGAAATGAATGATTTACATAAGGGATATTGTGGAGATCACTTATTTTTGAAAACCATGACAAATAAGGTGTTGAGGGCTAGATATTATTGGCCTAATATTTTTGCAGATTTATATAAAATAGTGATGAGCTGCCACGAATGTCAGATATTTCAAGGTAAAAGGAAGCTTCTCTCGTTGCCTTTGCAGCCTATATTGGTTCAAGCACCATTTCAGCAGTGGGGCCTTGAATTTATCGAATAAATTCACCCTGCATCATCTACCCAACATAAATGGATCTTAACAGTTACCGACTAGTGAGCCTTGGCATTACACCAAGAGTGCTACAACTCGCAGAGGCTACCCTACTTTACTTTATCAACCCGGGTTTCGTACAAACTTGGAGGTGATAGTGCTATATACACAGCAGATGCATTCTACTCATGTCATCCTCTTTCACTGTACGAAAGGGTGCTACTTATATGCTTTCTCAGTGAAGTATGTCGCACTTCAATGAAACTAAAATAAATTGAAGAAAGGAAACTAAACTAAATTGCTGAAAATAAATGATAGGAAAGGAAACTATTTTAACTTGTTGAAGAGAAATGGCAGAAAATAAACTAAGTTCAACCACAATTAACTTTGCCAATCGACTAAACACACCATATTTATCCTCTGATCTATATACCATGATATCATGCTTCTAACCATGAAACTATTCATGATATAACTAAACTTTAAAAAACGTTACTTGCAGTTTGGAGGAAAAAGGGATAAAGATTCCAAGGGAAGGCTAACCACATGAAGCCAGGCTTAGAGGAGTGAAAAAGGTGTTTGGACTTTATTAAAGCACATAATATCGCAAAAATTCTTTGGAGAGGGAGGCTTTGAAAAGTGTGATGGCAGAATTGCAATGGGAGGACAAAAGTGCGATATGCAATATCGCAATTCCCAATATCGCAAAGTTGGAGGAGAGGCAACAGTGCAGACGGGAGGAAAGTGTGAAGTGTGAAATGTGAAATGTGATGGGTGACGTGGTAACAGAGTACAGTAATATCGCAATCAGGGTTCAGAGGCAGAAATTATTAATGGAAACCAATAGAAAATGAGATTTGTGATTTGCGGCAAGTCTTTAAAGGAAAAAGGAAAAATGTTGTGAAATGCAATGGGAGACGTGGCAACAGAGTACGGTAATATCGCAATTGGGGTTCGGAGGTGGAAATTATTAATGAAAACCAATCGATAATACGATTTACGATTTGCGGCAAGTATTTAAAGGAAAAAGGGAAAAGGTTGTGAAATGTGATGGGTGACATGGAAACGAAGTACGATAATATCACAATCGGGGTTCGGAGGCGGAAAGTATTAATGGGAACCAAGTGGGTAATGCGATTTGCAATTTCAATAAGGCTGAAATTTGCAAAGTGTGAAATACGATATTGCTGAAATTGAAAAATGCAAGATGAAAATTTCAATAAGTTGAAGTTTCAAGGAGAAAAGCGGAGGTCAAACTTTTAATTGGTTTTTGTGAATAAAAAGGGTGCGGAATTTGTTAAGGAGAGAAGGAGCGAAATGGAGGTGCAACAAAAATGCTCAAGCATGAAAACAGAGTTGGAAAATGAAGTGGGATGGCTTGATGAACTTCTCTGGGAAATTTTATGCTTATTCCTACAATCAAACATGTTGATTCATGCATGAAAATAGACAAAATGCGTGATAAAAAAAGTGAACGAAAAACTCAGACTAGTAATGCAATTTCTTCCCTAAACTCAGAAGCAGTGAATAAAAAGTAATTTTTGGCCCATGGGAAGGTCTACCCTCCTTGAAATCTATGGACAGAGATGAGAGGGGAAGTCTCAATCCACAGATTTTGGAGTTTTCATCTATTCTATTACTCTCAGAAGCAAATGAAAAAAACTCATTAAGGGAATTTTGAGGTCTAAAATGGGCCTCCTAAGAAAAATGTACAACAAAAATAAACTTTATAACAACCAATAGGATTCAAGATGATGATGTCAACCATGGGGGATGATTCACCATTTTTTTTTTTTTTTAAATAAAAGATAAAAATATTAAAAAATAATAAAATAATAAAACTATAATTTCGTATTTCAACTTATCTCCCAAATTTTCTACTCAAATTTCAAGCGGGAGTACTCGTTGGATGCGGAATTTAATTCCCCATCCAAGGAGTACCCATGTTGCATACTTTTGATGGGTCCTACTACACGAAAAATGAGAAATACATAAAAAAAAACGTGATTACAATCACGTTTTTTATGTATTTCTCATTTTTCGTGTAGTAGAGTTCATCGAAAGTATGCAACATGGGTACTCCTTGGATGAGGAATTAAATTTCGCATCAATAACCTCCCGCCTCAGCGTGTACTTTGGGAGATAAGTTGAAAATATGAGTTGAAAAAGTAGTTTTTTCATTTTTCCCTCTAAAATTTGATGATGTCATCAAATCTTATTTGATTCTTTCCACTATTATTATATAATTTCCTTAGGAGGCCCATTTTAGACCTCAAAATCCCCCTAATGACAACAACACACTCAAAGAAAAAACTAAACAACAACGAAACTATCAGAAACTAGCTAATTGTTCAAGAATAAAACTAACTAAATGGAAAAAACAAAACTAGCTAAATGACAGAAAGGAAAGAATGATAATAGCAGAGAAGCTGAGGAAAATGGTTTGGGCCCTAACCCACGAGCCCGTCTCTCTGGAACTAGATCAATAAAAAGTCACCTGAATATTCATTGCATTACAAAAATACAGTCTTATTACATCTCGAAGGTCTTAAACAATAAAAGCCTAATAGCTTGCAGAAAAAGTTCTGAATGGAATCGAATGGACCAGAATCCACCCTAATTAGCTCTTGATCAAACTTATTTATCCTTAAAGGAAGCTACCAACAACTCCCTAGAAAATAGTGATTGAGTCCACTTTAACTCCAGGTAAACCATAGATTGAGTGCACTTTGGTCTTCAAGTTGCTTGGCTACCTTTGATAGTTAAGGAGGGTGGAAAACCCCCTTGAATATCTCCAATATTTCTCAATAATTTCCTTATATTGTGCTAATTTATTCTTCAATCTTGATCTTCCAGTGGTAGGGAGCAAGTCCCTAAATTATCTCCTTCTCCAAATCTGCATAATCTGCCCAATATTCTCGCAATATTCTACAAAAATAACCAATATTAGGCACAAATATACAATTACCTTTAAACCTTCCTAAGAACTTATTAATGCATAAGAAAACATTATTAAGTGCATAAGGAGAGATTTAATATATATTTTCATGTGCATAAGGAAGGTAGATGGGCCCAATAAAGTCTATATGGGACTTAATTTATATCTAATTTAGAGGCCCATCACCGACTACTTCACCAAATGGATTGAAGCGATCCCAACAAGGCAAGAAACATGTTTAGTCATTATTCAGTTTTTGGAGACTAACATTTTGTCTCGTTTTGGTTGTCCTCACAAAATCATTACAGACAATGCGGCTGCATTCAAGTCGAAGAAAATGGTTGGGTTTTGTGACAATTACAACATCAAATTAGGGCACTCAACCACATATTATCCACAATTTAATGGATTGGCAGAATATTCTAATAAATCTTTGATCAATATCATAAGAAGATGTTGGAGGAAAACAAGAAGAACTAGCATAAGAATATTTTTAATGCTTTATGGGTGGACATGGTGAGTAGTAAGAATTCAATAGGAATGTCTCCTTTTCAATTGGTATATGGAGTAGATATTGTTTTTCCAACGTCACTTGTAGTCTCGGTTATGAAGTTGTTACAAGAAGTAGGTAGTGAAGAGAATGATGTACAACGCCGGATCAATGAAATGATCTATCTTTAGCGAACCAGAGATGAGGCCTTTAAGAACACCTCAAAGCTTCATGAAAGGATAAAGACGGTATATGACTGCAAGACAAAGGCATATGATTTCAAGATTGGAGATGTGTTCTTCCGTTGGGATGCTAGAAATGAGGAAAAAGGGAAGCATGGTAAATTCAAGAACCAATGGAAAGGAACATACAAGATTTCAGCCTCTCATGGACATCATTCTTTCTTATTAGAAGAAATGAATGGAGAAGATTGCTTAGGAGGACCAGTAAATGGTAGGCTCCTTAAGCATTACCTTTTCTGATGCAAATTTATGAAAATTTCCCAATTCCATTGTACACATCAGTTTAATTTTTCTGCAAAGTGTGAAGCGGAGAATCACTGAAGCTTGGAGCCTGAGGTGAAGGCCATAAAGTTCCATTGGTTTGCTGCTATTTTCAAAGTTTAGTTAGAGTCAAGTCAGTCTAGCTTTGAGTCAGTTTATCATGTCAATTTTTCAGTATTCAGACTGGTTTTTATCTTTTGACTCCATGTCTAATGGTTAGGCTACTTAGTCTACGGTGTTCTTGACACCTCCACAGAGATGCCATCCCCAGCTGGAGCCAATTTTAGTATCAGTCTTTTCATCATGTCACCAGTGATCAAATGGACTCTTATCATGTTTTATTAGGGTCCCATAGTCAAATTTTTTTCACTTCACTAAGTTTTCCAGAAAAATTTGGTCACTGGGCATTAGATTTAGGATGATTTTCCATTCCCTCCAAAATTTCAATTGTCGATCCATGTCATCAAATAAGCTGAGTGTATCATCATTCAGATATTTTCATCATCACTTCAGTCATCTCCATCATGATTTCATTCAGTTAAGAGTCTCCATTAACTCATTATTATTTCAAGGTCACCAAACTTCCATTTCATGTATAAAATCTGACAAATTGGAAGAGTGGTAATAAATGCAAATTTCTTCAAGAATTCTGATTTTTAAATGTAATTTTAATGTTTCTATATGTAATAAAAGTTATAAAGTTACAAAGTTGCAATTCAATGTTCCAAGGAAAAGTCAAAAAGTTCAAATTACAAAAGGTTATGAAGTCAAAAAAAGAAGAAAGGAAGTCACCCTCCAAAGAGACATGTGGGGCCCATTATCACTCAAACAAAGCTATTCCATGCTTATAAAAAGGCCAAAAACTCACAAACACAATTAATTTGTATTCCTCTCTACCTTTATTATCGTTCTCATCCTTAATTCAGTGATAAAACCACGTTTTTACATCTCCTGGAGGCAAGAAATTGAAGGCGTCGCACATCCAGAGACTGTGTTGCACATTTGGAGGAGGCGTTGCGCAACCTTTCACTGTTCTACGCATCCCTAAACTGCGCTGCGTATAGGGAAGAGTTGCCCAATTTTGCCTAAAAAAACACCAAATTTCAAAATTTCAGCCTCCACTTCAGTTTTTTCACTCTCCAAAGCATTATAACAAGTAAGTACAATCATCATAATCCTCTCTTTTCCATGGAAAATCAAGTAATGATACCTAGCTTATTTCCCTTGGGTTTCATAAAAAAAAATGCATGCCTTTGGTTATCAAATTATCAATTAAAGCTATTAAACTCTAGTAATATTGTCCCTACACCTTTGTTGGTTAACTAAACACCATTCCCTCAATTCAGAAAACATTTCCCATCATTTTTACATCATCTCCATACAAATCCTATCCCTATGCTACGAAATTGGGCTATTTTCCTGGCTAGGACTTTGTTTTAATTTCCTAGCTCACTCCCCTCACTCATTAGCCTTCATTTCACTCCCTAAAAAATTCCTAAGATCCCTACCCCTCTCCCTAAATTTTTCTACCCCCATCTCCCTTCCCTAACTCCCTCATTTCATTCCCTTCACTCACTTTTCCTTTTTTCCCCCTCCCCATCATCTAGGGTTTTCAACTATGGAAGGGGATTCCTCACCATCAGAAAAGAGAAGACAACAGAAAGGAGGAAAAATATTGATGTGTGAGCCCTCAAACTGCAATGAAATCATCTCCTCACCCTTCATTAGAAAATGCTTTGAATATGTCAACTACCTAGGGTTTTTCCAAAGGGTGGAGGAGGTAGGTTACCATGAGGAGCTGACAGATTTATTTACCACCAACCTAAAGTGAGAAAAAGCCACTATTGCAGGGATTTAGTTTACATTTTTAGTTGATTCCATCTCTCTTACCACAAGGATACCAAACCATGGGGAATTTTGGTTCAAAGGCACGAACCTTGACCTTGAGCAGTACAAATCCTTCATCAAATGAAAATACAAAGAGACTCATACCCACATTCTTCCATTCTTATACTTACTGGAGAGGTATGCACCATTGATGAGGGTTGTGATGAAATTATTCACTTGTGAGGGTAGGTTTTCCAAATTGTGTCGATATCATATTAGATTTCTCATGCACTTCACAGCAGTGAAGTCCTTACATTTATGCAATTTCTTGCATAGTAGTACGAGCAAGATGGTATAAAAAGTCCAAGCTTTAAACATAGATCATTACCCTAGCATATTTCACCACATATTGATGAAATTCATAGTTATCCATCAATTGGCATAGAATAACATGACATGGGATGCCTTCATTGAGTTAGTTTTGCATATGCATTCAACCACTACACCAGCTCAAGAAAAAAACATATCACCTGCCATGTCAGAACATCCCATGGAGGTGGGGTCATCAAGAAAGCATGTTTAGTTTTCAAAGAGGCCTAGGCCTAAGGTTACTCTCACCTATCAGAGAGGAAGGATGCTTATGTTTCCTCCTCGAAAAGAGGAAGGGGCCAAGCCTATTTCATTACAGGGATCACCATCAACACTGAATGATACATCCATGCATGATGAGGAGGAACATGATTCTGATTTGGTTGAATTAGAGGACCATGATGACCATGAAAACTTGTAGAGGTAAATCAAATACAAGTATGCTCAAATCAAAGAGCTCCAAGATAACTTAGCAAAGGCTCAATTCATCATTTCATTTCTTGAGTAGGAGAACAGTCAATTGAAGACAAATTAATTTATTTTGGAGAAGAGGTTGTTCGAGGCAAACAAACATGAGAAGGGAAAGAAAGTGGATAAACATGATGAGAATGAACACCAAGTGAAGAGGAAGAGGCCAAGAACCATGGGTCTCAAAAAGGCACTACAGAAAGAGAAAAATCAAAAGCCTACAGATGAGGAGCTCACTTTTGAGGAGAGGATGGCTAAAGAGATCAATGACGACAAGGAGTTTTTTCTTGAAAAGGTCAACACTCACTTGGAAAAACTCTTGGAAAATGAAAACAGGGCTAACAAGATTCATAAACACATGGTTTCCGGCTACCAAACAAGAAATTAGATTGCAAACATCAAACTTAAGCAATTGCGAGACAAACTCAAGCAAACCATAATCAGAAAGGATGAGAATGGAAAGCCTTATTTTCTTGTTTATGCCTCAATGGTTGCATTATTACACCTCATCCAGTAGTTATGGACCAAATTTTGGGAGATTTGGAGCATTTTTTGTTTTTTGGTCAAAATCGGCGAAAACAGGCAGAATGTAGAAAATTGACTCCCTTTTCCTCAAGGCTCCAAATGGCACAAAATCAACATTTTTGGAAATATTTTTCCCTCCTCTCAAAACCCATTTCCTCATATTTTTCAGAAAGGGCACAAATTTTGAGAAAAAATGGAAAAAAGGGGTAAAAAATCAGCATTTTGCCCCTCTTTTTGACAGGCACTGTGCATCCAAAGACACCTTGGGAGAATGAGTCTTTTAGGGACTTACCATGGGTCATTTTCAAAAATGAAGAGTGTTATGGAAACTATAAAAGTAGGGATATTTTACCATTATCTTATATTTCCATTTTGAGTTCAATAAGGTGTCCTAAAGTGGCCTCCAATTTGGCACTTCACATCTACAAATTTCTGTGTTTTTAATTACAAATTTGACTGTGTAATTTTTGGCAATTCCTAGTTTGAATTTTGTGAAATTGAAAATATGAATGTAAATGAATTTAAAATTAAAAATGTAAATGTAAATGGTAAATATGGAGGTAAATATGTGTCTTATCCTCCATTTATTGCATTGATGGTATGTCTCTAGTGGTTAGGAAAAGGAGGAATTTGTTGTGCAACCTCCCTAGGGTGTAGTTGACTTCAGATAGATGCATGTATTTGACTTTATTGCTAGAAAATTCGACCTCCAAGGGAGGATTTCAACCTCAGTAGCTATATGAGGCATTTTTTAATCATTTTCAAGGGTTGGAAGGTTGGAATATTGGACATTGAACTAGTGTATTCTATTTTGACTAAGCAATGTAATGAATACAGAGAAAAGTTGCAGCTTAAATTTAGGGATTCATGTGGTGAGATTGTATGGCTGTGTTTCTCTTTAATAAGTCACTCCATTGAATACTTTCTCTTTCCATTACATATATGTTTCTTTCACTCATTTTCTTTATAGTTCTTTAAATAGGATTCATCAATAATGCATGCTCTGTTTTGATGAGAAGATGATGTTGTGTTTAATTTCTTCTTAAGGAATGAATTCATATTATCTTTCTTTTCATCCTACACCATAATCATACAACCTATTTGGTCATTTGAGCTTGCCTACCTTGCCCCTTTATTCCCCTGCAATGTTGTCTCTTGTAACTCTACCAGAGTTTTCAAGCCTAGATTCTAAAGGTCCAATTTCATCCAGCACAAAAATCCAAAACAACCAAACCCTAATCTGCATATCTAGCGTAAAATATCCATGATCCAATCAATTTAGCTATGAATTTCATTGAGTGAGCCCTCTCAGCCTAGTAGGGCTAGCTACTAGGTCAAAGTGGAATGTGGTTACCTTTGATGGTCTCCTTCTCATCCTTTGGAGATCCGATGGAGTGATAACACCTCCTCCAAGTTTCATGATAATTCAATCCACTATTTGGGAAATATACACAAATTATTTTTTGCATTTTATATCGAAAAATATTGCAATTAAATGATAAATTATCAATCCATGTTTTGCAATCATTTCTTCCCCACGTATGCACTTTTGTTTGTCCTCATGCAAACAAGGTAGAGTTGTCAACATAAGAGTCAACCAACCTGCACTTGTAACATATGACCAATAACACCCATAGTTTTCATTTGAAGCTAATATTACATCAACTACAATTTGTGGGGATGCCAAAGCAAGTGAGCCTTTAAAAGAAATTTTCCATAAGTGCATTTGTAGACTTGTAATTAAAATTCCCACAAAATAACAAATTGTTGATACTCAAAAAATAGGTTAAGAACACAACTCTCTTGGCAGCAAAGGTTTTATTTGAAAGACAACATAATTGAAGGAATCCCATTCTAAAAAAGGTTGGTACATGGTATATAAAAATTTTCCTCTAATGATTTACAATTGGGTTTGAGTTACTAAAACCGGGGAGAAAAACGAATAAAATCTCAGTCTGTAGAAGGAAGCCACATGTTAATACGGTCTTTGAATGGCTAATTGGAAATAGGTTTGGGCCCAACATGTGTAGGGAAAGAAAAGTGTGGGGACAATATAAATTGAATAGAATTATTTTTGGGACTGAAATAATAGTTGTAAATAAACATGAATATTGCAAATGTCAAGAAATAATTGAATCTTTCTTGTTGAGTGATATAAACCAGTGGGCTGGTAAGAAATGAGGGCTAAAATAGATATGAAAAATAGATACAAGATGAGACAAAATGAAATTCCAAGCTCACAATAGTCTCTTATCATTATACCCTAAATTTTGAGCAAATAAAAAAGTTTCAAGCTAATTTTTACCTCATTTTTTCCAAGCATGCTCATAAAGGAAATTTGATTATGAAACAAAGCACTGATGTATGATAAAGGTTATTGATAAATACATACTGCTAGTCATCATGTAACAACACCTATAGAGTAACAACACATGAGGGGTAAGAACAATTATGGATTAATTTAAATCAATTTAATATGGGCATTGAAGCTTTTGATAAGGGTGAAGGTTAAAATTGCTACTACCCCGGCTATCCAAAAATATGTCTACTTCCATTATATGCAAATAAAAGGACTAAAATACTGGAAAATGACTGAAAGAGTATTGTTGAACTATTGTAAGGTTTATTTTTTCCATCCCATAGATTATAGTTATACTTCCTTCCCCCAAAATAAACAAATTCCCTGCCATTTTTTATAACATCTTTCAACTCTCATGTAGATCAAATTCTCTTATATGGCTTGGGAAACTCCCTCCTTGCAGATCTGCCTTTATCTCAAAACAGTATTTTTTAAAATCCATATGTGACTCTGCCCACTCTAAAAATGTGCATTGTGTACATAAGTGGTTCTTAAGAACTATATATGCATACATCATTTTACATTTTGAAATAAATAAATAAATAAAAAAATTTGGTGTGAGTTTACAGGTTTCACCGAAATCTCACTTATAGGATCCTATGGGCTAACCGAATTCCCTGGTTTGAGGTGGTATAAATACACCCCTTGGGTAGGCATAATTCATTTTTAACGAGAGATATCATCATTATGCCAAAATTTCCCTAGATTAGGTCTATGTTTTCCCCATGCCTCTTGCATATATGCTCAACACCCTTATCTAGCATCTTCTTACATACATTGGAGAGGGAATTCTTCGATGGCTTGGACTAGATGGATCTAGAGGAAGGTTTCGTTAGTACCTTAGATTGGATCATGTTGTAGATTCCTTATACTTGCTGCTTACAATTAATAAAGAGACTCATGTCATATTTCCAAATTACATTGTTCTTTTATGAATGCTAATTTGTGATGCTTATGATGACTTATCATTTATATAAGCTTGTACTTTGAATTCAGTGATCTAATCCTATCTATGTGACTAAATTGCAGGTCTACACATTTTGGAGGTACAAATGGTTTGGACCCTATGGGATCTACTTCAAACGTAGGTCCTCCAGGTACGTTTCTAATCCATAACTTTGTGAATTCAAGTGCTTGGCATGATTGTATGAGTTAACTTTGTTGTCATTTTATTCTTGTCTATTGGGACTCTAAACCTCAACCCTTGAGAATGTTCCCCTTTAATAGAATTGATGAATCCATTGAGGAAATATTTGTTAGAGTATTTCCTAAAGGGTTGTCTAGATTGATCTGGGTATTTGGCTTGTATTTTGGTTGTTTTCTCAGTCTCTTGGTATCTTTGACGACCGTATCTTTTAGCCTGATCCTGAAGATCTAGGCTTGTTTTTATTTTTTCTCAGTATATTATTTATAAGCAGTTTTTATTCAGAAAAAATTGTGTATATATGCAGTTACTGTGTTTTCAACTCGTGTATATGTAGGTTATCTGAATAAACAATGTGTACACATGCCATACTGCTTTTGTACAGTCGCACATGTTTATGAAAATTTAAAATTTTCACTTGATTTATTTTTCTAGAGCTTGAAAAAACTTGTTTCTCATATGGTATGCTTATCATGGGTTGAGAATCTTGGTGTTAATAATTTTTCTTGATATCTTTCATTTCGGTGATAACATTCTTGTGTCAACCTAGGATTTTGGGTTTGTGAAGCCTGTGAAGTATAGAGTTGGGTTTCATATGTTCCATGTGAAGTATTTGGCTATTTTTTTCTTCATAACAATATTGTCTCTATTTGCAGATTATGTATAGCCCTTTTATCTCTTTTTCTTCTTAGTTTTCCCTAAAACTTGATCTATTTCTTGTTTTCTTTTGGTTATTGAAAGGGTTGGAGTTTATTTTGGAGGATCTAAAATATCATTTGTTTCAGGTCTTCTTGGTCTTTCGAATCTCTAATATATTTATTTTTTTAATTTTTGAGTGTTTTATGCTCGTGTTTGCATTTTTCTTTGAAACTCCTTGTCTTCGGAATCTTAGATTTGGTGGAATCGAGTATTCTTCATTTGGTTGCTCTTGAAAACCTTTGTTTACTTCTTTTCTTAAATATTTGAATTTCATTTAACAAAGAAAAAGAAAAAATTGTTCGGTGTCATTTTTCTTTTGTTTTCTTTCATTAATTTGAATTCTTTTGGTTTGATCAAAGTGGGAGTTTGTTTGGTTTCATTTTTCTTTTGTTTTGGAAGCATTATTGGCATTGAAGTCTTTATCTTCTTTGTTTGATTGGTTGCCATAGTTTTTTTTGTATCGATTTCTTACCTTAATATTTGTAGTTGAATCTTGCATTGCATATCAATGTGCATTAGGATTAGTTTCATTATAACAAGCATGTAGTTATTTTTTATTGATCTTGAATGTGTGAGTGCTTATTAAAAATAATAAAAAGAAATTTTTTTTTCTTTAAGTAGATTCTCGCAGAACCTTGTAGAAATCGCTTTCATCGAAGAAAAGAGAGTTTCATTTGCATGTAGCCTAGGTTTTATTATTAGTTTATTTTTTGTTAGAACATCGCGAGTTTCACTTCTATATCCCTTGTCCTAAATAACAAGAATTAAAATTAACTCTTAATTAAAATGAACTAAAATTTTCTTTTTTCATAGAAACACCAATTAGTCTAAAGCATATTTAGGGTCTTGGAATATGTGTGAGGAGTGTAAAATCTTCAAGGCCACTCAGACTAAAGAGTAGAAGTCTAGTGTTGTATAGATTGTCAAGGAAAACTCTTCTAACATAGGATTCAAGCACAAGGACATGCAAAGATAAGGGAATAGAGATACCCCGTCACCTACTTGTCCAAACACGCACCCATGATTTTTCCTACTTACGATTATGAACCGGTAACCTTAGTTTCCATTCCTAGGAACCACACATGTGACCGTCAGGGGGAATTCCCATGGTACCTGAGACAAAATTTGTATCAATTTTCATAGTAATTATGGAGGGTTTCCAACCAAGTGAGGCTACTTGCACCAACAAAGGCTATTGTCTAGAGGTTAGTGTAATTTTTTCTCATACCTTCACGGGTAAGACTTAGGCCCTCATCATGCCAACTTTCCTTCAGAAGGCCACTTCATCCACTTTCTCATATTTTAGTGTTCAGTCCTAATCACTAAGAGTGGAAATACTTGGAAGTTTTTTTGTTGACTATATATTTATAACTATTTCAGTGAGTGCTCTATTCTCCTAGCTTTAATTAGGTAATTTGAGTCTTTGATTTTCTTTTTTATTACATCAAAGGTGGAAAATCAACCAGTTTGTTGATCTGGAACGCTTTGTGGACTTTCAGCTCTGAGTTTCAAGCCTTAACCTAGAAGGTGTAGGAGAGATTATGTTGGTTTTTTTGAGTTGTTTCAAGCTAACACAACATACACAAATCATTCACCAAGGGTTTATATTTGAGGGGAAGAACCTAGTCTTGCTCGTAATCTAGATAGAAACATCCCTGCTCTTCCTAGGGTAATTTTTCAATCAGAATACCGAGTAGAAGTTGAGGATGTTCCTGAATATTTGGGGACTCCTTATGATCCTCTTACTTCAAGCCTTCCCTACATTATATTTTATGTGGGTACTCCTATTCATAGACCAGGTATTTCCCCTCTAGTCTTCTTATTTCATTATGGCCAATTAGGTTGATAATTTTTCAACGCACCCTAATAGGGAATGCAAAAAAATGGTATATTGAGTTAATAGGGGGATGCGCTGGCTATGTCATTCCTTAACCACTTTCAATTATATGTCTATGAAGATGCTAGGACTGAAATCCTAGCCAATTTTGAGCAGGATAAGGCTACTCAGATCTCTGACTACATTCAAGAATGACAAATAAGAAAGATATTAATAAAGGCATATATCTCTAATGATTTTCTTCTTGAGTGTACATACATCTCCAAATATGTGACACTTTCTAGAGTATTCATAAAATAGCACACTATCTTTAGAGCCTAGCAGCTAGAACTAATTTATTCTTAGACTAGTGTTATATATAAAAAAATTCCTTATGCTCCAAGATCTAAGATAGAAGTGACCAAGCTGAAACTTGGTCCTCATGTTGATGAGGTTTTAGGATCGCTTGATTCTAACATTTCGATTTTTTAGGTAAATCAATTGCAACAATTTTCATTACAATTTTCTCGTGCGAAACAAACTATGCCACATTTGTCTCCTCCTTTGCAACCCACTATGGTTAATGCAGTTCATTCCTATAATCCCAAAGGGAATTAGCAGTCTGATGGGAATAAGAAAGGATAAGGTAATAAAAAGGGTAAGGAAGAGAAGGGGAATGCTAATAAATCCAATGCTAACATTGGTGAGGGAAAGAAATATTTTATGAAGAAGTTAAAATTCCCTTGCAGGTTATGTAGTGGCGATCATCTTACACATTTTTTCAGCAAGATTAAATATGCTCAACGCTTGCTAGATCAGTAAGGTCCTTCTAGTTCCCAGGTTGTGCTTAGAAACCCTTTTCCCCAAGGGAAAAAAATGCTTACTGTTGTGAATTTTAATGTTGGAATCCACTATGGGGCATCCAGCTGAAGGGAAATCTCCATCGAATGTATAAATTATTTAGACTTGTGTTGACATATCAACTAGAGCTATTGATTATAGAGAACCATAATCCTCTAAGGCTAACACTTCTTCAGATAATCAAGAACCTCTTCACATATAGAGTCATGTTGTTGATTCTATACCTAGGATGCCAAAAGGATCCTCTAAGCACTCGAATTTTAATCCAAGTGCTAGGGCTACTAAAAAATGTTCAATTGTTGAGGATTTCACTCAGATTCCCTGTGTTATGTCAGCATTAGAGGTACTCTAGTTGTGTCCTACAAAAAGGAGTGATTTACTCACAAAAATCAGAGTAGTTTCCCTAAGAATTCCTTATTAATTATGTTTGATACTTCAAGTGTCAAACCAAGACTCCCTTATCATATGGATTTTCAAATAAATCTATGTATCGAAAGGATACCATCTTTTGTTTGATAGTTGATGCAGCAACTTCCACATGTCTGATGTCTATCTCATGTTGGAAAGTGATTGGGTCACCTAAAGTGATTCCCTCTCCAACTCTCCTAACTGCATTCGATAAAAATTATCATAGGCCTCATGGGATTTTTCCTACTTTTCCAGTCGAATTTGGGGACAAGGTGGTCAACATGGAAGTAGAAATAGTTAATGATATCCTCAATTATAACCTTTTATTGGGTCGAAATTGGGTATATGTGATGTATGTTGTTGTCTGACCCTTATTCCACATATTATTTTTTCCTCATAATGGGAGGATTATTGTGATTGATCAGTTGGATCATTATCCTAATGACCTTAATTCATCATTTGACTCTATTGTCCTATTGGTTAATAATTCTCATCATCCTATTGAAAATTTGGGGGTTGGGATGTATTCCTCATTGATGGGTACTTTCGATTTTCCACCTCTAGTAGATCATATCAATGCCATTTTTTCTACATCCAAGATGCTTCCTCGATAACATTCTTTTAGAACTATTTTTTTTCAATATCCTTGGACTTTTCCTCCTTCTACTACCACATTGGAAGAGGGTAAAAAAATTAGAATGGATTATCCTATGTTTGTAGCTTAAATTGCATATCAAGGTATTATTATTAATGCTCTAGAAACATATATAATATTTGTTTTTCCAGAATATTTGGAAAATGATGCGGCTTATGTTTGGGAAACTAACTCAACTATGGCCATGGATTGTCTCGAATTGTTTTACCATCTAAAGAGGTGATCCTAGAAGCAATGATATGTGTAGAAAGAACATGGGATGATTTGCATCATCGATATTATTTTCTCCATGACTTTCATAAGTTTGAGTTAAGTTTGTCATGTTCTTCCTCCATTGGAAATGTTCATAGAATTCTAAATACTTTGGCTCCAACAAATATTTTTCTAAAGGTAACATGGCTAACATCTCGCAAACCACTCTAGTGAACATTTACAAGAATTCCAACGTTGTATAAAATTTCTTCATAAGAGCTTATTGTTCCCATGAAGAGATACAAATTTATATTGATCTCTTTAAAGAGTTTCGTGACATATTTGAAAAACACAAGGATCGATCCATGTATGCATTGAATTTGGAGACCTTAATAAATATTTTTTGAAAGGTAATTTCCCCACTCCATTTATAGATAAAATTATTGATGAGTGTGATGGAAATGAGACCTTCTCCTTCATGGTTGGATTCTATGGATATAATCAAATTATAATTCATCCTAAAGATCAACACAAGATAGCCTTTATTTGTCCCTGTGGTACATTTTCATAATATAGGAAAAATGCATTTTGGCCTTAAAAATGTTGGTGCTACTTTTCAGTGGGCCATGTCCTATTATTTCCATGACATCAAGAATATTATAGAAGCCTATTTTGATGATTTAGTTTCTCATTATCGAAATATAGTGAAACATCCAAATCATATTCGCCTTGTTTTTAATGATGTGGTTATTATAAAATCTGGTTGAATCCTCATAAGTGCACATTTGTTGTGACATCCAATCGATTGTTGGGATTCATCGTTTCAAATGAAGGGATTAGGGTTGACATGTAAAGCCATTTTTTATGAAGATTAATCATAGTATTAAGCCAATATAAACGAAGGTTTTATGTGTTTAATTAAAAAAGGAGTTCCATTCATTTCGAATGAATTTTCTCAACTCTCTTTTGATGCTCTGAAAAAAACATTAACCTCTACTCCTTTGCTCAGTCCACCTAATTATAGTAGAGATTTACGTTTTTATCTTGTGGTGGAAAAATCTACCATTGGTATGGTTCAAGTTCAAGAAGATGATGCCTTTAAATAACATGTCATCTGTTATCTAATTCACGACTTAGTCGGTCATAAAATTCATTATTCTCATGTTGAGAAATTTCCTTTGGCAACATTCCATGTTTTCCAGTTGCTTCGCCATTATATTTTGTTAAGGAAAAACATTATAGTTGTTTATGTTAATCACTTCAATTTGTTCTCAGTAGGGAAGTGATTGGGGGAAATACAATAAATGGATTGTGATATTACAAGAATTTTATCTTAAGTTTATCTCAGCAAAATCAAAGAAATCCTTGGTTTTCACATAATTTATTTCAGATGTGCCTTGTGATGGAAATTATAAATATGAAAAATAAATTCTTTATGAGCATATATTTTTTATATCCGCACAATATCCTTAGTATGGAGATATCATAGTATATCTACAGACTTTGAAGTTTCCTCGTTCCTTTCTTAAGGATGATCGTCGAAAAGTGCATCACCTCACTAAGAATTATTTGTTTAACGGCGATACATTATATTATCGGGGGGTTTACTCAATCCTAAGACATTGTTTAAGCTTAGAAGAGGTTGAGTTAGTTATAAATGATTGTCACGGCGGGGCTTGTGGCGGTCATCTATTTGGGTTGGAAACAACTCATAAGATCTTACATGCAAGGTATTTTTGGCCTTGATTTTCAAAGTTTTTATTGAAGCGGTCAAAAAATTCCATCCTTGTTAAGTCTATACTCAAAAAATGTGTGCTCATCTAACTCCCATGTTTCATGTTCTTACCATTGATCCATTTACTAAATAGGGAATATATTTTACTACATGTCACCCGACCTCGATTAGGGGGCATAAGTATATTATCATGGTAGTCATATGCTTTACTAATTTGGTGGAAGTCATGCTTCCCTTTAATTTTTGGGTGTGTGTTTAATTATTTCCACAACCTATAATTTTGTGCATGGGTTTTGCACATGGTTTTGGGCATGATGGTTTTCTTCCCATGGTATTTTATAGATCCGTTCAAGGGAACTATGGTTATGTTATAATACAAGGTTAATGGATTGGGGTTTATGAATGCTTCGACATGTATATATATGTATTGTAACATTAAAAGGAATATAATGAATAATCAATCTGGTAGTATCGGTTTTGGGATCCAGGGGAAAATATTTGTGTATATTTGTCTTATGTTCTTGACATTGTTTATTTTTTTGTTTTAAGAATTAATTTGTAGTTAATTTTTGTACATGGTTAAAACCTACATTTGGTATCATAGTTGTTTCGAATTCAAGGAGATGCCTTTGCTACTATGTGGTTTTTCTCGGGCCTGTGGCAGACCTGTGGGATCGGTTATTGCAGTGAAAGAAGATGGTGAGAGGTGGAAATATAGAGATTGAGAAATTTAATGGTCAATTTTTTGAGTTGTGGAAGCTCAAGATGGAGGATCTATTAGTGGATAAATATCAGTGGATCACAGTAGATACGGGTACTAAACCAACAACAATGTCATCAGAATACTGGGGAAAATTGGACCGAAAGGAAAAGAGTACAATACCATTGTGTATCTCAGATTCAATATTGTTGAATGTATCAGGGGAAGCTACAGTGAAGGCTTTGTCGGACAAGTTAGGGACTTTGTACCAATCTAAGCCTCTGGTGAACAAACTGTTCCTACGAAAAAAGTTGTACAACCTGAGGATGAAGGATGGATACTCAGTGACAAAGCATATTAATGCCTGTAATATTGTGGTAAGCCAGTTGTTATCTATTGATATTAAAATTTCAAATGAATATAAGTGTATCATTTTGTTGTGTTCTCTGAGGAAAATTTTAAGGATGGAACTTTATCTTAAAACTTAGCAACCTTGGCAAATCTTATTAGTCCCTAATATCCAAATTTTAAAATGTTTCATGATAATTTTGTAAAAAATTTTAGATTTCTAATTATTTTATATTATACAATATATAATATTGTTGATTTTAAACGTAAAATAATTGTATACTATATAATTTGGGAGAATTCATTTTTAGAAAAATGGAAATTGGCGAATATTTTTTTTGGAAAAAGCATGGAATATTAGGCCACCTGCGAATATTAGCCCCTAAAATTTTCCCTGGTTCACTGTTCTCTACCAAATTCATGGGATAGTTTGGTTTTTGCAATAGGTAGTTATACAACTGCCTTGAATTTTGATGAAATAGTCTCATCCTTGTTGTCAGAGGAGATGAGACAAAAAAGCATGGAGAGCTAGAATAGAGATGCCTTGTCTATAAAAGGACGATCCTATAACATAAAAAAAATAAGTCCTCGAGTAGGAGATATAAATCAAGAGGGAAGTCTAAATATCCAGGAAAACCTATAAAGGTGTGTTGGAAATTTAGAAAGGAAGGGCACTACAAAAATGATTGTAGATATAAAGTTCCTAAGAAAGGAAATGGATTTGATGATGATCCTTATGCAAAGTCAAAAACCACCTCAGATGAAGGTGAGGATGTATACTTCACTTCTTCTTCAAGTACACATGTAGATCATGAGGCATGGTTGATTAAATCAGGTGCATCATTTCACTTCACTCCACATAGGGAGTGGTTCTGTGAGTATGAGAAATATGATGGTGGCGATGTCTTCTTAGGGATTCCAGGAAGGCCATAATCATCAGACACAAAACATTCAAGCTTAAGTTGTAAGGTGGAAGGATTATAACACTTCCTGGTGTGTTTCATATTCCTGCATTGGCCATAAATGTGATTTTTGTAAGCAATATGGATGATAAAGGTGTAAAAATAGTGTTCAAGAAAGATACTTGTAAGATGGTTCAGGGACTTCAGATTGGGACTCTATACAAGATTTTGGGTAACACTTTTATTGATGGGTGAAAAATTTCTATTGTTCCTGAAAGTGGAGCCTAAAACCTTGTGGTAAGTGGAGAAAATACCATGTTATGGCATCAAAGGCTTTGACTTATCGGAGAGAAGGGCCTTCGAATACTGCATGGTAATAGTATGGTAGATGGTGCATCTAATTTCTCTATGGATTTCGACTTACGTGAACATTGTGTATATGGGAAGCATAATCGGGTTAGTTTCCCCTTTGGTGCTAAGAGGGCGAAAGAGATATTAGATCTTGTGCATATAGTGATGTTTTTGGATCTGTGTCAGTTCCATCACCGGGTAAGTCTATTTACTATGTATCATTTATAGATGACATATCAAGGAATACATGGATATATTTCCTCAGCAATAAATCTAAAGTCTTTGGAAGGATTAAAGAACTTAAGGCTCTATATGAAAACTAGAAAGAGAAGAAGATAAAGGTGTTGAGGACAGATGATGGTGGAGAGTTATGCAAGAAGGAATTTTAAGAGTTTCGTAAGAATTATGGAATAGAACAACATAAGACTACTCCATACACACCT
This sequence comes from Pinus albicaulis, assembly GCA_034641835.2. Taxonomy (NCBI): domain Eukaryota; kingdom Viridiplantae; phylum Streptophyta; class Pinopsida; order Pinales; family Pinaceae; genus Pinus; species Pinus albicaulis. Next base: position 598,953,985 of record CM076582.1, read on the forward strand.
CAACAAAATGGAGTTGCAGAAAGAATGAACGGGATGTTGATGGAAAAGGCAAGAAGCATGCTCAACGATGTTGGGTTAGGACAGGAATTCTAGGCAGAGGTAGTGGAGACTACATGTTACTTAGTTAACCGGTCACCTTCATCAAATTTGGAGGATAACACTCCATATCAGTTATGTACTGGTAAGAAACTCTCTCTTTCACATCTGAGGGTATTTGTTTGTGATGCATATGTACATGTTCCAAAGGAGAAAATAAACAAGTTGGATAGTAAATCTGAAAGGTGCATCTTCATTGGGTATAAGGATGTTTTAAAATGTTATAATATTTGGAACCCAAAAACAAGGAAGGTTGTGTAGAACCGAGATGGCATGTTTAGATAGGTGAAAGATTTTTTTAAACATGAATTCCTACTAAAGGAATGTGAGAAGATATATTTTTATCTAAAGGAGGAATGATCAGACTCTATAGTAGAACAATAATCAGAAGAGGAAGAACCACAAACTATAGATTTGAGAAGGCCAGTTTGAGAGGGAAGAAACCAGAAAGGTATAGTCCATCTTATTTCTATTCAAAATTTTCTTTATCAATTACTGATGATGATCCCATAACTGCCATGGAGGTAGTAGATTCATAGGATGGAAAACTCTGGATCAATTCCATGGTTGATGAAATGGAAACTTTGGACAAAACTGAGGCTTGGGATCTAGTGGAGTTTTCAGTTGAAAGGAACCCCATTGGAATCAAATGGGTGTTTAAGAAGAAGATTAATGCAAAAGGAAAGGTGGAGAAATACAAAGCTCGGTTGGTAGAAAAAGGTTATTCCTAGGTGTCAGGAATTGATTTTGGTGATATTTTTCTCCGATTCCCAATTTAGCTTCTATTATATTACTTTTATATGTTGTTGTTGCTTTTGATTTTGAGACAGAACATATGGATGTGAAGACAACATTTCTTCATTGGGATCTAGAAGAAGAGATCTACATGAAGAAACCTGAAGGCTTTGTGGTGAAGGGTAAGAAAGAAGTGGTATGTAGGTTAAAAAAGTATCTGTATGGGTTAAAATAGTCACCAAAGATGTGGTATCAAAAAATTGATACATATATACGGGGGCTTGGCTTCACTAGAAGAAAAGCAGATCACTGTTTGTGTTTTAAATTAATTGGTGACTGTGTTATTTAATTGGTCGTGTATGTGGAGGATATGTTGCTGACTGGAAATGACAAATAAACTATTTAGGATTTCAAGACTCAATTGTCCTCCAAATTTTACATGAAGGATATTGGTGTTGCAAACTGTATTTTGGGCATGGAAATTAAACAAGATCGGAAAAGGAAGAAGCTTTGGTTAAACCAAAGTATGTTGAGAAAATACCGCAGAGGTTTAATATGCAAGATAGTAAACAAGAAGAGGAAGATGACACGTCTTGTGTTCCATATGCAAGTGTAGTTGGTAGCTAGATGTATGCAATGGTCTGTACTAGATGAGACATTGTACATGCAATGGGAGTATTCGGTAGGTTTATGTCAAAAACCAGGGAAATATCATTCGAGAACATTGAACTAGGTTTTCAGGTATTTGTGTGGCACTAGTGATTATGGTTTTTTCTACCAAGGAAGACTAGGATTGGACAGAGTTTTGGACATCTGTGGCTTTGTTGATGTAGATTGGGTTGGAGATCTAGATCAGAGAATATCTACAAGAGGGTATGTGTTTAACCTATTTGGAGGAGCAGTAAGTTGGATGAGAAAAACACAACCAGTAGTGGCTCTTTCAACTACAGAGGTTGAATACATGACAACCACGCATGCAAGTAAGGAAGCAGTTTGGTTGCAGAGATTGTGATCAAGTATGGGGTTGGTAAAACAAGCTATAAGGATAAACTGTGACAGCAAAAGTTTAATTTTCTTGGCACAAAACCTTGCTTTTCATTTAAAGACAAAGCACATTAATGTTTAATATCATTTTGTGAGGGATATGGTTGAGGAAAAAAAGGTGTTTTTGGTAAAGGTAGACACTTTGAATAATGTTGCAAATGCATTAATGAAGTATGTGAGCACTGAGAATTTTTCTTCATGTAGATAAACAATGGGCATTGCAGGGTTGGAACAATGACTAAGATAACATGACCCCTTGTGTGAAAAAGAAAATAACAAGTGGGAGAATGTGGGGTATGTGTTATATTCTTTCCATGACCTATGGTTTTTTGTATGGGTTTTGCACATGGTTTTGGGCAAGTTGGTTTTCTACCCATGGTATTTTGTAGATCCGGTTAAGGGAACTAAGATTATGTTCTAATCCAGCATTAATGGATTGGGGTTTATGAATTATTCTACATGTATATATATGTATTGTAACATTGAAAGGAATATAATGAATAATGAATCTGGCAATCTCAGTTTTGGGATCCAGGGGAAAATCTTTGTGTGTATTTTTTTTATGTTCTCACCATTGTTTATTTTATTTTTTTAAGAATTTGTTCACGGGTAATTTATGTACAGGGTTAAAACCTACATTAATAACAATGGTGAGAGAGCGTAAATATTCCTTTTCAATCAAGACATTTCACATTTTGGTATCCCTAAACGGATTGTCACCGACCATGGAAATCACTTTTTGAATAAAATGATGTCTGAATTTGCTTCCAAATTAGGGTTTAGACAAGAGAATTATTCCCCTTATTACCCTTAGGATAATGGCTAAGTTGAATTCATTAATAAATCCCTCGAGACAATCCTACAAATGACTATTAATCAAGCTAAAAACTACCACATCATGTTATATCCTGATTTGTGGGATTATCGAACATATGTTAAGATTGCTATAGGATTTACTCCTTTTCAGTTAGTATATGGTGTGGAATCTGTCCTTCCTATAGAATTCCATATTCCATCCCTTAAGTTTGAAGTCCAACTTCTTCCTAAAACTTCAATCTTAGAAGAACAACACATTTACTTAGAACATCATGATGCACATCATCGAGATGCCACTACAATAAATGAGGCTAATAAGAAAATATTTAAAGCATAGTATGATAAGTCCATACGTCCTAGGGTTTTCTTTGTAAGTGACCCTGTCTTGCTCTATGACCAAGATAAGGACACTTTGGGGGAAGGTAAGTTTAAACTTATGTGGTATAGTCTTTATATAGTTAAGCATGTGTTAAATAAGGGAGCATATGAGTTGGTTGATTTTGAAGAAAGAATGCTATTTGAGCCTAGGAATGGGCTTTATCTCAAGAAGTATTATGCTTAGGCAACTACCTAAGAATCTACCTTGTTTTGTAAATATTGTACATAATGTTTTAGGTTCTATCTATGGGTTTTGTGGTGATGTATTTAATTTAGTTTTGGATCTTCTTTGGTAGGTATCAATGGGTGATCTGATAGACTTAGGGTTTGTAAACGGTGCTATTCGAAACACCAGGAACTTATCTTCCAAAACTTGGGTAATCTATTATCCATCTGGTCAGTTGTTGATCACTAGTGGCACATGTATAGGTCTTGCTTCTAATAATATCGTTGAATAAAATGTTGTTATTGAATTACTTTCATTAGAAATATCTCTTGATATTCAATCGTTAGTCATATACCTAGACTCACAACTGGTGGTGTCTTAATTAAACAATGTTTATTGTGTGAGACATCCCTTGTTACATCAACAATTTTTTAGAGTGAAATTACTTGAACAATCATTCAATTTTATAACATACATCCATATTCCACGATCGGATAATTCATTTTTCAATTCTATATAAAACTATGTATTATATTTGCATATTAATCGTTCATCACATTAAATCAAAACATGATACATTCAACTGTACATATGATCAAATCATCTCAAAATTCATTATATATATAGATAATATTTAAAAATATTACAAAATGTGGACAAATGTCCTACAAAATTAGGGCTTATGAAAAATTATGTCTCTATATAATTAGTCTAATTCTAAAAGCTCTAATTCTGAGGGCTCTACCCTGAATGAGTGTCACAATAGTAGCAAATGGAATTTTCCACTCGTCAGAAGGTTGCACCCAATATCATGGTACACCTACCACTCGCCTTTGTACAACCTTTGGTAGGTCCTCCACTACTACCATTGGAATTTGGTGAGTTAAACCCTCCAAGTTCCTCTAAACATCTCAGAGGACCCTCTCAAGCTCTGTTGTTGCAGCTTTTGCATTTACACATCGATGTATGTGCCTCAGTAAACCCTCATAACTGATTGGTCCAACATCTACATCATTACACTTTGAATCCTATTAATATTTTTGTTCGACGAAAAAATACTTTAATTTCTTGAGAATATTTTAAAAAAAAAAATGAAATATAATAAAAAAAATTACCAATCTTGCTCCATGCACCTCCTTCAGGATGTGCTAGCTCTGGATCTCCTATGAATTCTATCCCTGCATAGGGGTATTCATCTATGACTATGAATTATTCCTCCCACCATCAGAAGATCCCACCATCAGAAGAACTCATCATAGAAACCTTATTCTTTGACTTGGCCTCTTACAAGTCTCCTCATCAAATCTTCCCACATAGCCATCTGAGGATCTCTTGGATTGCTGATGGGGGATGCTACTCAAGGTCATAACACCGGAATCCACTCAAATAAAAATGAGAAAAGTATGGTACCATAACCAAAAAAATTTGTCTTACCTTGCCTGCATGATGTGAGTTAGCTCATCATATTACCCAAGAGCATTGTACACCACTCATAAAACACATGTTTCAAACATTCCACTACTAAAAACATAGCAGGTCATGAAACTTGATGCAATGAGGTTGATCCTGACAGCCTAGAAATTGTGAAAAGGATGATTTTTATTGTCAAGTTTCTTATGTCTTTTATTGGGATTTGTTGCCCAACTTTCTGTGTCCCTGACGTATAATAATAAAAAATATATTCATTTGCATTCAAACCTTGGCTTGGCTTGCCTTTAAAATTGGCTACTTCACCTCTTCTAGAAATGTTTGTGATAAAATATATGTCCTCTACTTAAATTTTTAAAGTCATTGAATCAATAATGAATTTCCATGGCGCTGGATCGCAATAATTGATCAACATATTCAACAATATCGATTGAGCTCTCATGTTTTGCATCATGAAGAACTTTAGAAATCCACAATATTTTAGAGCATCCAGGGCTTATTGGTTGCCTAGAACCAAGCTATCAATCTCATCATGATCTCTTTCACACCATTCCATCACCATCCTGCAAAATTTGATGAATCCGACCATTAAATTTTGATTTCCAAAATTTCTCTTTCTACTCTTGTAGTTTTTATTATAGACAATTCGTACATACACGCTTTTCCTTCAATAAACTCATGTATAGGGTTTTTAATACACAGTCTAATAGAATGAAACTCACATATAAGTAGAAGTGATAATGAAATTAAATTAAAAAATAATTTTAATCTAATCTAACTACTTCAAAATCGAATTAAGTGAAAGAGAACATGATTTAGAGTTACATGGAGCTTGTGGTTTCCAATTTCGTTGGGTAAATCTCTCAGAATATGTTGCTAAAGTGTGACCACAAAATTTACTTCTCAACACTTGGATGGGTAAAACTGAAAATAGTGAGCTTTGACTTTTTTATTATTAATTTCAAAGCTCAACCCACTTTTCTATTGTTTGAAATTTTTATAATCTATTTTATAACTTATTAACGTATATTTTAGTATTTGGAAGAAATTTTCAGGGTAATTAAGAGATTTTTTATCACTTAGTGATATTTTCCTATCCTTATAGTTCCACAATCGTTGACCTATCGTGGCATATATCATTCTCTAACTCACATATAGGTTAGGATCATTTTTCATTACATATTACATCTTGACCTCATTTTTCAATACTTAGCCACAGGGTCGACCCCAATGTGTTGTGATTTTTAAACCTTTCTCACTCATCGAATATTAATTCATAACATTGTGGTAGACCCTTCCTTACACTGGACTTCCTAGTTAGAACCTCACTAGAATATGTTGCCCATGTTGAAAATATCATATAGGCTCAGAATTACTCTTTAATCCTATCATGAATTTGCGTTGAAGCCTCATTCTTCTTCTTCTCTCAAATTCTAACTTTGTATCCTAGAGGCTCCCATGTGTTGAGTTTCATTACTACATTTCATATTGACCACTTGCACCCTTTTAGCCTTAAGCTAACTTCATTTAACTCTTGTATAAGCCACTTCTATCCATGACTTTTCTTGAAGATCAAACTATGCATTCATTAGCCTTTGTGACTTGACACTCTCTTACCTTTGAGGGAATGTTCCCCGGGTGTCAATGACCCACATCCATAGCCTTACATTGAGCACAGGGATGTTCCAGACCCAGGAACTAGTTCTCTTTCCTTTGAAACTTGTTCCCTCTACTATACTATAGGAATTATTTTATTCCTTTTCAAGATTTATAATATGAAAAATACAAAAAACTAAAATATTCTGAAAAAGAAAAAAAAAAAAAAAAAAAAAAGAGGATGGAATGAGAAGAGTCTACTTCATCACTTTGGCAGCAAAGTCAGTTTTTCGCCCTTGAACAAAGCATTTAAAATTTTAGTCTTTCCTCCATTAGTTTGGGACTTAGTTAGACTTTAGGGAAGAAAAAACCCCATCTTAGAGTCATTACTCCTCCAATTGGTTACTCTTCCAATCATATGGATAGTTTTTTTATGCCTCTTGTGTTGAAAACTTATGCAAATTTCATTTTATGTTGCCTCAAAAGTCACAAGGTGTGGTGATTTTGTTAAAGGGAATTAAACCTTTGTATCAGTTATTCTGCAGAGTATCTTGAATAATTTTTACCGGCTATACCTAGTCTGTAAAGTTATTCTCTGTATAAGATCAACTACTTGATCATTTACTCATGTCAAAAATAAGTTCATCATTGACTTCTTGCTGGCAGGTCTGCTCTTATTGAATCTGCCAAATTTCTCTTAGAGTAGACCTATATTCGAACCCTAATCCTATTTACATCATTGATAAGTGACCCTTTTCCCAATATTGATCAACATCATGGGTCTTTGAATAGGTGGGTTGCTCCACCAGATGTCAACCTAGAGTAACTCTTTCAAACCAACTTTTGACTGAAAATTAGCCTCTTCGACTTGAGAGGGCTCCCTCAAAGTAACTTATGATTTGTTCAATTAGAATTCAAACAGATGGTTAAATATGTGATATTGTATTGAATTTTTTTTATTACAGGTGAAAAATATATAGGGTTTACTACCATTGGGCTTATGGAGTCAGTGTTAGGAAATTCAATGACAATGGCTCTCCTTGTGGAAGTTGAGGCTTGTAATGTTTCAATGATAGGACAACATACACATAAAAATATTCAATGGCTTAATTTTCAAAGGAATTCATAGCATGAGAAAAATAAATTATGATTAATTAACCATAAAGATATTGAAATCAAAATATTAAGACACATAGGACAAAATATCATTTAAACACAAAAAGAATCTCAGGTGAAGAAGAAAAACATAGTCACTGTATAATACTGATCATAAAAAAAATTACAAAGTGGTAGTGTCAAGTAACATTATTCAACCCTATATTATTCGAAGTACTATCTATTAATAGGCTTTAGTCATTTACATTGCTCTGCGTGCTTGACCTAGACGCGCTTCTCTGAGCTTGCAGCTGCAGGCTTTCCATGGCCCCTCCAGTTGATTCCACGAAGGGGGCCGATGCCCAATCGGCGTTTTCAGCACTTATCAATTCCCTGCCGACGCAACGCCATCGCCCTTCACTGTCTAAGTTCGTCAAGAAGCTGGACGGTTTGCAAGAGGTTATTCTGCTTCCTACTTTGCCTAGAATGGTTGCTCTCTCACTTGCTGAATGGGGGCTTATTGGGAAATTCACTGGCCTATGGCCATCCCCCAAATGTGTTCAACGCTGGATCGAGAAGAACTGGGCGGACAAATTTAGTGTCAAAATCTCTCTTCGCTTATGTGGGAAAGGATATTACACATTCCACTTCGAAACAAGAGCAGACAAGGACTTAATCTTCAGAAACGGCCCTTATTTCATGGACTCCAGAGGGCTGTACTTGAAAAAATGGACTCCAGACTTCGACCCCGAGCTGGATGTTCCTAGTGCTGTCCCAGTCTGGGTTCGTCTTCCGCATCTCCCGCTCCATTGCTGGGGTGATGACTCGGTTCGAGCCATTGGCAATGCCATTGGGAAGTACATCGATCGGAGCAATCCCAAGGACAATATGCAAGCCTGCGCACGCATTTTCGTTGAAGTTGATCTTGGCAAGGGTCTCCCAGAGGCCATCAAGCTAAAGGTTGATGACTGGACACACGTTCAGCAATTGGACTACGAACAAATTCCATTCAAATGCAAGGTATGTCACGAGTACGGTCATTTTTGTTAATGATGAAAATGCTCAACCTGAGAAACAATGGGATACTATCAAGAGAAAAAAGATTTCTATTGCGTCGTTAGCTGAAGCTCCTCCCAAATCAACTCCCTTCGAACCCAACCCCTCCACCTCGCCGACTCCTCCGCCCTCCCCTCTCAAGAAAACCTTTGAATCTGCCAATCCCTTCTCCTCCATTTCCCTAGAAAATGATCTCCACATCCCTCCATTTCAGGAAGGCTCTCTTGCTCCTACTCCCCCTTCTAACCCCTCTCCGTCTTTTTCCCATGATCCTCCTACATCTAGATCAACCAGAAGCTCTTCCAAAGAACACGGTGCCAATCTGGATACTAGCTAAAACAAGGACCAGGCAGGAGATCCACCAAACAGTAGAGAGAAGAAAATGCACAAAAAGATATTGCTATGGGTACTCAAAACCCCATAGAAACTTACATCCTAGGGAAAAATAGCAAGGAAATGGCACATAAAGATCAGGGAGGGCGAGCAACTCTCTGTATCCCTCTCACTCAATGATGAAAGCCCTATCCTGGAACAACAGGGGATTAGGGCACCCCTCCAAAATCAAAGCTCTAAATGATCTGATTGCTCAGGAAAAACCAGTAATTCTTATGCTACAAGAAACTAAGCAAGGTTGTCATGAAATGAGAGGGATTATTGACTGCCTTAAGTATTATGAAGGAAGTATCTGCGAGTCTAGGGGAGCTTCAGGGGGAATCGCTACCCTCTGGAACCACACTGCTTGGAGGCACAAAACTGATACAATTAACCAATTTTGGATTAAAGTTGTATTAGAGAACCCCATGAACAGCCAAACAATAGTCATCTATAATGTATATGCTCCTAATCACTACAGGGACAAAGCGCAGTGCTGGAAATCACTTCAAACTGATATTGACGATGAAGAAAGAAGCAACATTATTCTTGGAGGATATCTTAATCTCATACTCCACGCCAACGAAAAGAAAGGGGGTTTTTTTACACACGACCCCTACAGAACGCATCTAGAGACTATTATGCAGAACGCAGCTGGAGACTATTATGCAGATTGGGCAAGGCTAACATTATGGAGTGGCTAGACAGGTTTCTGGTGAATATCTCACTCCTTTCCTCCTTCTCCACGGCATACTCTGTTATTCTCCCATTCGCAGCTTCAGATCACTATCCCACAGTGCTAACACTTGAAACCCATAGCTCTCTAGGCCCCATTTCGTTTAAGTATAGCCCGCTATGGAAAAATTTTCCTATTGTTGATCAGATTGTGAAACAAACATGGTGTCAACACATTGAAGGATCGCCGGGTTTTATTTGGGAAAGCAAATTAAAAATGACTAAAAGCACTTTAAAAGAATGGGCCCGGAACCACTATAAGGAGCCGGAGAAAGTAAAAGTTGAGATCAAAAATAAATTGGAACAGGTCCATAGTACCATAGAGGAACAAGGTCTGTCCCAGGAATCCAAAGCCAGAGAATGTGATCTTTATTTTCAGCTCTATCATGCCAATCGTATGGAGGAGCAGAAATGGAGAATAAAATCCCGTCAGCTGTGGCTGCAAGGAGGGGACAAAAACTCCACCTTTTTCCAAAAGCAAACCACAATCAGAAAAATTAGAAACAATGTCACCTCCATCACTGATGATTAAGGCCAACTTCAAACCTCACAAGATGCTATAAAAAAGGCTGCCTCAAAACATTATAGCATGCTCTTAACCGAAACCAAAGAAGCTGAAGACTATTCAAATCTGCTTCAATATCTTCCCACAGAAATCAGTCCAGAAATTAATGCAGAGCTTACCAAGGATATTGAAGAAGATGAAATTCAAAGAGCCATTTGGGCTCTTCAGCCAGAAAAGGCCCCTGGCCCTGATGGCTTCCCCATCAGTTTTTATAGATCCCACTAGGGGGCCATCAAAAAATATCTTATCAAGATGATAAAATGGATCCAACGCAAGAATAAAATTGGAGGCTTCACCAATGCCACTCATCTTGCCCTTCTCCCTAAAGAAAATCAACCCTCAACCTTCTCCCGCTTTCGGCCCATTTCCCTTTGTAACTCCTCATATAAAATCTTGAAAAAAATCATAGCCACTCGCCTCAAACCTATCCTTCCCTCCCTCATCTCTGAGAACCAAGGAGGCTTCTTAGCCAACAGACAAATTTCCAACTCTATTCTGCTTGTGCGAGAGGCTATACAATCTAGTCAAGTCAGAAAAGAAAAAGGTTTCATTCTAAAACTCGACTTAGCCAATGCTTTCGATCGAGTACGACACTCTTTCCTTCTTGCTTTCCTTAAGAAAATGGGATTTTCCCCATCCTTCATCGATCTAGTCCATGCATGCATCTTTGGTCCTTGGATCTCCCCCCTTATCAATGGCAGGCCAGGGCATTTCTTCCAATATTCTCAAGGATTGCGTCAAGGTTGCCCCCTTTCCCCCTACCTCTTTATCTTGATGGTTGAATCCTTCAGAAGGGCCCTTGATCACAAACGCCGCACCGGTCTCATCACCGGCATTAAATTTGGGAATGGAGTCAAAAACATAAACCATTCTCAGTTTGCTGATGACACCTTGTTAATTGGAGGAGCCTCCGACATTATAGCTCGTCGGTTCAAAACACTCTTAGACAGATTTATGAGTTACTCAGGAGGCATGATCAATCACCTCAAGAGCTGCTTTTATGGCTGGAATGCAACTGCACAAACTCTTTAGAGCATTGCCAGCATCTTCGGGGTTCCCTATAAATTAGATTGGGGGCACTTCTCTTATCTGGGCATGCCAATGAGTGTGGGCTCTCTGAAAGCTTAATTTTGGGACACTATTATTGACAAAATGAAAAGGAAAGTGCAGCAATGGGGCTCCCTCTGGCTTAATCCAGCAGGGTGCCTTATCCTCCTGAAATCTGGCCTATCTTCACTGCCCTTGTATCAATTCATGTTGTTGCGAGCCCCAGCTATTTTTCATCACAAAGTGGAAGCCATCCTCCGTCACTTTCACTGGCAAGGGGGAAAGACTGAAAGAAAGAAATACAATCTTATAAATTGGAAACAGGTCACCCAACCCTATGAATATGGTGGACTGGGGATCAGATCTCCACAGCTTCTAAACCTGGTCTTCGGTGGCAAGATAGTCTGGAGGCTCATCAACGGAGACTCTGCTTGGTGGAAGAAAGTGCTGGAAGTCAAATATTTAAACTCTTTGAGGCAGCTTCTATTAGATCATGACATACCCATTAGAGCTTGCACCAAAATCTGGGGGCTATGCAAAAAAGTAATACCCATTCTCGCTTCAAATGTTTCCAAGGTCCCCAAGGGGGGCAACAACACTAGATTAGGAGCGGATAAAATAATGGGCCATCAACCAATCAGCAATAGGCCCAGAACCCAGCAGATTCTCTCTTACCTTGCCAACAAAGGGATTCACAATTTGGCTCAGATATCCAAATGGGATACTCATACTCATCTTTGGACAGGATGGAAATTTCCCGATATTCCTAAAGAGCTAAGATCTAGTCTAGATAATCTGCAGGTATATCTCCACGGCATCGCACCCACCAAAAAAATTGATGAGGATTGTTTTTGCTGGGACCCTACAGGCACAAGCTATACATTCAAGGCCTCCTACCAACATATCTGTAACAGAGATCATCCGATGCCCAGATGTTCACAATGGAAAACTGTTTGGAAGTCAGAGACCCTCCCCAAAATTAAATTCTTCATTTGGGTTCTCTTAAAAGGGAGAGTGCTAACTTCAGATGACCTCAAAAAATGCGGTGTTTCAGGTCCTTCCCATTGCCCAAACGGTTTTGCAGCCAAGGAGACTATTTAGCATCTTTTCATAAGTTGCTCCTACGCCACTGCTTGTTGGAAAGAAGCCTTCTAGCAGGATCACCTCCCCTGGGGTTCGCAGAGCACCGTCGCTGAACTCTTACATTCATGGAAGACGAATTACCCTTAGCAGCGCAAGAAGAATCATGTGGAAAGAAGAGTTTGGAACGCTCTTCCTTACACCATGCTGTGGTGTATTTGGCTAGCTCGCAACCAAATAATCTTCAAAGACAAGAAAATCGACATCAGAAAGCTACATAACAAGGCAAGAGGACTCGCCGTGGAAGCTGTCGCTGTCAATTTCCATCGAAACATTGATACGGTTGGGCTCTTCGTTGAAGAACGGAACTTCATAGGAAGTATACTTGATCAGAGCAACAAAGACCTCTGCAACGGGCAACACAGAAACGACACCAGCAGCATTCAAACTTCTAGCAGCAGTTAGAAAATCAGAATGAAGGATAAGGAGTTTTCCTTCTGGTTAAAAAGCTGCAACACTCACTATTTATTTTTCGATGGAGCCTCCAAGTCAAATCCTGGTAAGGCCGGGGCGGGCGAAATCATTTGTAACGCCAATGGAGACATTGTTCTTTCTTTAGAATGGGGATTAGGCTCCATCTCCAATAATAAATCAGAAGCTCTCGCTCTGTATCAAGGCCTCATTCAGCTCCAAAATCTTGGCATTCGCACAACAACAGTGATCGGAGATTCGGCAATCATCATCATCTTAATGGTCCACAATCGAAAAGCAACCAATTTACCTCTCCAGAAAATTTTAAATCGATGTCATGAACTCACCCAGCAAATTCAGAAAGTTAGAATCATCCACGTTCTTCGTTCCCTCAACAAAGAGGTTGATGCTTGTGTAAATAGAGCTTGCTCCAAATCTTTGGGCATTCTCAGTAGAAACGCCATAGAATCCTTCTGTTTTTTTCCATGATTTGGAACAATCAGATCAGTTTGTCTGCAGAGGCAGCAGTCGTAACCATGTCCAAGAATTCGATGGCAACCAGAAATCCTCTTTGGGCAGCAATGAGCCCTGTCTCAGCTCAGCAAATCCAGGATCAACAGGCCTTGAAGGCGACCTATTACAGGATTTACAGGTTCTGAAGACAACATCGTTTAAGCATGTTTTAAAAATGTAGTTTTTTGCTGTATCAATTTGTTCGAATCTATACTAGATCAGCCTTCTCAGTAGTAAACCATAATCGGAGCACTCAGGAACTTGGTTTCGCTGAGGTTCCCCCCCACCTCTTCTCTCTTGCTTATAGCCCTGTAACATTGGAGCTTAGACTCCCATTTTCTTCTTTTTGAATACAAAACAGCACCCGATTATGTCAAAAAAAAAAAAAAAGGCTTTAGTCATTTACATAATATCTACCCACATGGCTAGATCATCGAACCATTTGTTTTGACACCTCACTTAACAATAAACTAGATACCTGGAAATAAAACAAACACCTAATGACTTTAGACTTATAATCCCATTAGGACTCTACTTCATATTTATTACATTCACTAACTTTGGAACTGGATAATTACATCCGTAATAGCCAAGTGCTTGAGTGTCACTAACGATCATCAAATCATAAACACACCCACTAGACATAGAAACCAATCTCCCTACTTTTAAGGAAAATATAATCATGATATTTGGTCATTATCTTTATGCTGAGCTGGAGCAAATGATAAATTTTTCAAGGAGAAAATATATACTAGAGCATTCCAATAACACCCTTTAATGCCTCCACGTAATTGGCTGACCTTCAATACACCTTCAAAATAACAAAATGCTACCAAATGTTGCTCGCTGCAAAAAAAGAGTAAAACAGGAAATTTCGTAGCGTGGTTTTGTAGCAACTATATTTCACCCATCTATGCCAATTTTCAGTCTTCTTCTTTGATTTGGATGTATTGGTTATACAAAATGAACTAAATAAAACTTTTCGCCATCTTTGATTTTTCCCAAAACTGTGATTTTTACAAAAATTCACCTACAGGGATTTTGTAGCGAAATCTGGGCTTCAAGCCCGGGATTCGCTACAAAATTACCTAATTGGCAGAAAAACACAAAATTTCCCTTTTCCTCAAAATTTCTCTTTTAAATATGGAAATGATGGCTCTTTAATGCTGCAAAACTGTCAAAATTTTCTTAGGCCAACTCTTCAAGCTTTGGGAACTTCATCTTTAGTAGTAGGAGGCTGCATCTCTTCAGGCTCATTTATCACTTCTATTTTAATTCCTCTTTTCTACAGTTCTGACTGAATCATATCCACTTGATCTTCTATTTCCCTGACCTGGATTTTGAGTCTCTTCCTTTCGGATTGTAACCATAATTTTCTCTTCCTGGTGTTTTTCATTACCCTTCTCAAGGGAAGTGTTATTTTCAGCAACTTCTTAACATTGATTTTTAATTGATAATAGTGATTTAGCTGATTATTTACTTCTTCTTTGAAATCTTCCATTCACTTTATGTCTACCTTGGCCTCCTATAATTCTAACTTTATCTCACTGACCTCTTCTCTGGCCTCTCTCAACTTTTCCTTTAATACCCGCACTTCAATTTTTTTCCACCATCTTCTCTTTTCCTTTCCTTTGCACAAAGACCTCTTTTGTTGCTAGAGACAAGTCTATAATGTATTCTATGATAGGTTTCTTGCCTTTTTCAATATCTTCTATCTTCTCATTTTCCATGACACCCTTTGCAAGTTGCAGTCTAGTAAGTGGTTTCCTTGGCTGAAATAAGAAACCTGCATATTCTCCTGGAAAATCAATTTTTTTAACAATCTTACCTTTATTTTTCTTCTTCTTGTCACCTTCAATGTCTTCAAATCTGAAAACTTGAGTTTCCTCAATATCTATAGCTTGAAGTATGTCTTCAAGATTTCCCTTTCCAATTGTTTGACTTCTGGTTATCCTCCTCTGACCATGCTCACTAATCTTTTGTATGTTTCTTGCAGGTGAAGGTTGTGGGATTTTTTCCTCTTATATAGGTTTTGTTTCAACATCCATTGGCTCTAGGATAGGATCCATCTCTTCTTCATTTACACCTTCTATCATAGCTGGAGATTTATAATTTTTATTTGATGGAGTAGCTTTTGGCTTTGGGGTTTTCTTAGGTGTCACTGAATCAACTTCACAACCACTAAGGAAAATGAAAGTATCCCAATATATGTTTAATTTCTCCAATTCCTCCAGCATTAAGATTTTAATCAAACCATGGTGAAATATTTATGTCTCACTTCATTCATCCCTAGCTTGAACCTTATCATACATTTTCCCTAAGCTCCTAAACAAAAAGAAAGGAAGATCAAGGGACTGCTTACTAGTGAAGTGCAATAGAAGCCTAAAATGGTACAGGTAAACCATATCAAATCTCCCCTCACAGGTAAATTACTTTTCGATCACAAACATAATTTTGGAATAATTCTCTTTCATATAACTCCTTGGAATCCCAAATGCCATGTCAGCTCCAATGTGTTCTAGTTTGACAAATTCATCACAACTTTGCATCTTGAATTTAGTGGCTTTGAACCACTCTTCACTCTCTCTTGGTATCTTTGTGGCTTGAGAAATGGTATCATGTGACACTGTAAAATTTAAAACCCCTACCTTTGAATTTGTGCCAGTAAATTTTACTGCAAAATCCTTTGATATTTGAGCATGAAATCCTTGGAGTTTTTGACAGAACTTCAAGCATCCGACATTGTTGAATGCTTCCACAAAACTTGGGTCTTCATTTAGTAACTTGAGGTCCATGGGCTCGTATCTCACACAAGAGCCTCCCTTTTTTACTTTCTTCTTCATAGCCATCCTTCTTTATAAACACAATGTCTCCTTCACTGTGACACCTGCAGAGAGATAAAATAAACTGCAAGTTGCTTGTGGTGGGAGTCAGCTTCTCAAAGATGATAGTGGAATGTTGCATGTAAAACTCGAATAAAAGGACAAAGAGGTGCTTTCAGATGAGTTTAAAAAATGGAATTTGAAAGTGGAGAACATGATGCCAAATGTGGGGGTGAAAGGTAATGATGAGGGTATTTACGATTTTGCATGTGTGGGTGATCATGATAACGAATTAGATGAAATCACCTTTATCCCTAACAATTAGAAATTTGACAACTCATCGTCCTTTGCTTTTATTTAGAAAAACATGATTTCGCAACAAAAACAATTATAAACCTAGCAGATTCGCTATGGACTAGTAAGGTGATTCTGTAGAGAAATCCGTCAGTTTGTAGTTATGTTCACTACGGAATCGGGAAAAATCAGACATGTGGCTATTACCCAATTTGAAACAATGGATGTGAGCCTAAGGTGGAACTTGATAGATATCACTGAGATGACATGACTAATGGAGTGTTTTAGACTTAGGATAAAGACCATTTCATCAATTTCTCATCAATTCATGAACAAACATTATGAGTCAAAATGAAACCTATGTGAGTGACTCTATCAATAAAAAATTAAATTTTATGTGTGATAACAACTTCTATTTTTGAAACACTTCTAGAAGTGGATCAATGTGAGTATGGGGTCCATTCCAGCGTCGATCAGTGCAGGTCACAGGATAAGGATTTTCCATAAGCGCTAGTGAAACACTGGGTGGTTGTGACACTCTAAAAAAGCAGATTTCCTTGGATATTCTCCAGAAATGAGTCAAAGAGGAATTGATCTTCAGACTTTGTGGGATCCAAGGGCATGTGCTCCATGATGGGAAAATTACGCAGGGACCATTGTATGAGTTCTCTAAGATCTAGAAACAGACAGTAAAAGGACAGTGATCAAATGTTGTGTAACAGATACCCCTTAAAGCATGAAGGTAAAACAAGAGTGAGGGTTGAAATGATTTACGAGTACATATTAGGACCAGGGCACCATCATCGAAAGGCCTATGAATCAAGCATATAAATACATACATAATTGAAATCTCTGATATAAATACATGAACACAAGGTATGGATGTAGCCATTCATAAATATATCATGTAAATGGATCCATGGTATGGGCGCAACCATCCAGAATAAGAAGGATCACAAATGTGGACTCATAGTATGGTCGCATCCATCCATCCAAAATAGTCATGTATACAATTATGAATAACTCATATCGCCTCGTAGCCTGGACTTTATAAAGAAAAACTGAGGGTCTTGTTCTCCATCGCGACCCAATCAAGTACAGATTCGAGCATGTGAATGAATGAGTTGAAGTCGAACATGAAAGAAAGTCGCCTGATTACCAGTCAATGATGTAAACTGTTAACAGGCACGAGAGGAACCACCAATAATGACAATGGTCCTCAAGGTACCAATAGTACAAATCTCGAGATGTGAATAATGAACCGAAGTCGAACATTCATGAAATCACCTGATCGAAGGAAAATGATGAGAATCTATCTTTTAATGCGAAAAAATTTCCATTAGGGCATGCAAGCTCTAAGGTATTGGAAGGGAGTATCTAGATCATCTTCCTGGATAATGAGTTTGAGTCGACAGGAAGTGATTTGTCAAAGGAGGGCCATGATGTATCCCACATCATCGACACGAGACCGAGGAAACAATATGGTTGTGCATCAAGACTGGAAAAGAGAATCAATTAATGAATGAGCTGTAGAAGGGACTACTCTTGAACATATCGGTGACACGACTCTGAATTTTGGTAGCATTTTGACAAGACACAATATCGAAGGTTATGGTGATGTGGCAGAGATCAGACAAGAGGCAAAAATTGATAAACCAAGGGCCAAACCGAGGAAGGTAAGTGTCGAAGTGAGAATTACCCAATCATGACAAGAAACAGAGGATGTTTCATGTTCAAGTGAGACATACTACCGATACAACTGATAAATACTTCCATTTCCCCCCCACCATTTCTAGCAAGTACCCCAATTATTTTTTAATACAAGCTTGAAGGGGATAGAATATGCTTGTCATATAAGTTCATCCTTCGAAAGAATCCATACTAGTAAATTTTACAAGCCCTTGGAAGGAGAAAATTGGTCTTGTCTTGGTGACAAGTCCAGTGTCGTTCAGTTTTAACGACCTCGACAAAGGTAAAAATCAGCATATTTTTCATGTTTAGGGAGTTTGAAAAAGAAGCGAAAAAGAAAACTCCAAAGGTCCATTTTCGTAGATAGTGTCTCGAATCCGAAAAGGTAGAAAATAATGTTTGAGAGAACCTCTTATTCATGATTAACTAAGGTATTCCTTTTTCGTAAATATTTTATTCCAGCATGAAAAAGGGGTAAACATATACTGGGTAAATGATGTTTCGTTTCCTTTAACGAGTTCAAAATGACAGGTACTCGGAAATATTTTCATTTTTTGAGAGTCATAAAAGAGGTGAAAGTTGACTCCTCCTGGACGAATGAATGGTATAAAGGATAACAACTGGTTCCATTTTTTAGTGTCCAAATGTTCATTGATCAAACATACTCTTTTAGTTATTTTCCTAGAAGTCATAGGTCAAAATTTCATGTTTCAAGTCAGTTTTCAAATAAAATTTTGTTCACTGAATATTTCTAGGTATGAAATGTTACTCCCTTCACTCCATTCATGGCCATCATTATTTCTGAGTTCATGGAATCCATCAATCATCTAGGTTATGAGGTGATTCACCACATCTTCATTTATGTCATAGTATAGGTCTCATTTGTTTCGCCAACATAAGAGTCAATTATGTCATAAAAGAAAGCGAACAAAATCTCATTTTCACCATATAATTCATTTTCATAGGGAGTTAGAATATAGGTAAATAATTAAAGAGCTCCTCTCTTCTCACTATCATACTCCACAATTTCCATGGGTTGAAGAAAATTAAGAAAATTTGTGCCAACACTACTTGTGCTACGCGTCTGGGTGTGTTGCGCAGGTGTTGCGCTTTTGGTGTTTAAGCTCCAAATCAGTTCTCCAAGGTTAAAAACCATTGCACAAGGGTTCATACACTTCCTAAATATTAATTGGACATCCTCCATACCTCTCTCAAGTAAAAATTCATCAGCAAATGAGTGTTTCGTTCATTAGGTTACCTCCACTACGTGTTGTGCACGCATTGTGGAAGTGTTGCACTTTTGGTGTTTTTAATATTTTTTTGTTTCAGCTGATAAAACCCTAATAAAACCATTTAAACCTTCATATAACCTTCATACACCATACCCTAACATCTCTTATCACTCACAACCCTCTTTTCCATCAATTTCATTAAAACCCTAATTTTCACTACATTTTGGGAGAAAACTAGTGAAACCCTGTGTTTTGACCTTTTGGGCACCTTTCGCATGAAAATTCCCAAAAATTCCACTTGAATCCTATATCCAACTCATCACCCTACCTCCCCAAATTTTTAGGTATTTTTCCCTAACTTCCTTCCACTTCATTTCTATCCCTAAAACCACTCTACCACTATCCCCTCTTTTCCTAATTTTCCACCTTCCTTATCCACTACATCAAGCAAGGGCTTTCCTTGTTGAAAAACATCATGGAGGGTGAGAAGAAGGTCCATAATGAAGGCCACCATTCCATGTTTGAACCAACTCAGACCCATGACATCATTTTTAGAGCTTCGTGATCAGGCAAGGGTTTACATTTCACACAGGGAAAGTTTGGATTCAAAATCCATTTCTGAAGTAATGAAGATGAATTTTACAAATGTGAAAGAGTTTTTTGTCAATAATAGTCCAAAGAACAAAAAACCCCTTCATTTTATGGACAGGTGTTATGGTTTGAGAGAAATTCTCAAAATACAGTTGCTCCAGGTCATTTTCTACACTTTTGGATAGGTTGTCTTCAAATCACATTTTCAGGGGTTTGGAGTAGGGGTTTGCAGTGTTTGATGACTCCATTCTATAGCAAACATCCTAAGATTTCCCACCATACCACTTTCACCCAAAAAATCCTCTGGGAAGGCCTCCAAACTCCCTCTCAAAATAGGTGCTACGCTTATGCTCAGAGTGCGCTATGCTTCTGCAATTTTTTGAGTGATCAACTTCAAACTTGGATTATGAGCTAATGGGAAAGAATTTTGGAAAAATCGAGGAGGTTATTGTTAATAAAATTCCAAAGAACAAAAATTTCTCTCAGTTTTTCAAAAAACGTTATGGTTAGAGAGATATGTTTCCATATTTAAGCCATATTTTTGCAAATTTTTGGCAATTCCCTTGTTACGTTTCTGTGAGCCCTTGTTATGTTTTTCCCCCCCTTATTACGCTTATGTAAATGTTGTTACACTTCTATTAAAGAAGAATTTTTCGGTCTAGGGCTTCAAAAAACTTCCAAACTAGTTCAAGCTTGGCACCATTACCTTGTGTAACCCTCATAAAAGGTAGGATATCATCTCTTATGCTCTCTTGTGGCAAATTTATGAGTGTTAACACATTTTCATGCTCATTTTCTTTTCTTCACACTGTCACTTATTCGTGGTGTATAAAACAATTTTAATTTGACAAACCATAACTTACCCCACCTACCTAAACCCTAACTCTATCATCTAAACCCTAACCCACACATTTCATACACCTTATCCCCACACTCCTATCATCTACACCATTCCTAACATGTCAAATACAAGCAAACCCTAGATTCTAGCTTTTTCACAGTGAAAAACATTGATAATTTCCTTTGTTTGCTAGATTTTTCCACCTTACGCTCATCAATTTCTCCTCATTCCACTTTCAATATGGAGCTAATATGACACCCTATCCACTAAATTTTTATTAGAATTTTTTCTTAGCTCCATGGCCCTCATTTCACATTCTAATCCTATACCACTTCTACACTAGCTATTCTCATAGTCAACATAGGGAATTTCCAGTGTTATTATCATTTTTCCACCTTCCTCACACTCATTTTCCCACATTTCACCCATGAATTGAAGATAACACACAACTAAACCCACTCAATTTTTTCTAGAATTTATCTCAGCTTCAAGGCTCTCCATTTCATCCACCAAGCTCACATCTTCCTACACCCTATTTTTCCAAATTTCCATTCTCATTCACTCATTTCATTGACACCCTAGGGTTTTCATAATTCCAGTGAAAAACACCACAAAAAGTGACAAGAATAGCTTCAAAGGAGGGTTCCATCTCAAGCTTGAGCCATTCACCATGCACGAGATTAATGCTTCACCATTGGCCAGAACGTGCTTTCAAAGAACTCAATGTTTAAAATTTTGTGAAAGGCTTATGGAAGGGGGTATAGTATTTAGTTGCCCAGCATTTTTGAAACCAGATACAATATGGGAAATTTCAATCTTGCAAGTATGAATATCATCTTATCATCTAACCTAATTTCTTCAGCTACATATATCCCCTCTCATGGAGAGCAGTGGTTCGAGGGCATGGACTTAGACATTGAAGAGTATAAACAATTTCTCAAACCTCATGCTAGAAAGGAACCACATGTGAAGTCCTTGGCTATTTATCCCATCACTCACAAGTGCTAAAAAACCAATTTTGAGAATTTTTGAAGAATTTTGGTATTTTTTATGATTTTTGCACAATTCTGGAAAATCCTCCTCGTAGAAGGGTAACAGACACTTATGACTTTTTGTTTTGGAGGAATATAAATAGTGATTTATTTACATGGATGGATGTATTTTGATAATTAAATCATATATCAGTAACTCTCATGGCATGAAAAACTGGAATTTGGGAGAAAAAGCTCAAAACCCACTTATTTGTCATGTTTCTGCCTCCTTTTTGGACCCTCTGTTATGCTTTTGAGAGACTCTGGGAGAATGGATTTTTGAAGGAGTTCCCTTGGTCCATTTTGAAAAATTAAAGATGTTATGGAAAATGCTAGTTGACCATTTTTTTAAAAGTGGATTTAGACTTCTCAAAGTGCCTCAAATGTTCCTCCAAATTTATATTACGCTTCTGCAAATTGTTTTTAAAATCTTCACTTGGAATTGTCACAGATCAGCAATGGATTCCCTCGGGAACTTTTCAAGCTCAGAAATGGTCACAAATTCGAGGCTATGAAGTTTCATTAGATTTATTGGGTTTCTTTTTGCTTCCTATAATGAAGTAATGTGTAATCAATGTAAGGGAAAAAGACTTCTAGTTTATAGCTATAATTTAGGGAATGGTTTCTAACCTCCCTAGAAACTAGGAAATGACTCATATTTTGCATTTATGATCCATTTTGGATGGGATTTAGACAAGATGAAGTGTCATAGTCTATATTTTCTATAAGTAGATTCTCTTTTGTCTTTTCTGGGGTTGGATAGTTTTTATTTGCAGTGGATATATTGTACAAGCTTTTGCTAATGAAATCAAGGACAATGTTGCACACATAATGTTGAGACTCTTGTGGTATGCCATTGAGAATTTTTTTTTCTCTGTAAACTCATGATTTTGAATGTTATGTTAGTCATATTTCACATATATGCTTGTTTATGATAAGTCTTATCAATTTATTGACAGAAAGCATGCTTTCCATGCTTTGTTTTTCAAAATATTTTCATGAAATTGTCTTTATTTTCTAATGAATGAAGTTAGTTTAATGTTCATTCTAATTCCCTCTCATTTAACTCTATAAACAATGATAAATTAATCATGATTCTTAGCTTACCTTCCTGGCCTCATCCTTACCTCTGCAACTAAACCTTTGAAATGAGATCAAAATCCTAGACCTAGTCTCCTAACTGTCATTCCTATCCAGCAAAACTCCAAACAAAAAAAAACCTTAATCTATGGAGCATCATAAATAGCCTAAAAATTTATATCCATTCATCCCTTTGACTACAAAGTGACATAGAGAGAGCCCTCTCTGGTCCGGGTAGGGCTAGCTACCTGACCTAAAGTTGGTCTGTGTTTACTTTTCTCCATCCTACTGTCAGCCTTAGGAAGTTGGGGAGAGTGATAACACCAGTTATGGTGGAACTTCTCAGAATAAGTAAAGCTCAAGAGGCTGGCTAACAAGACCACTCATTATGGAAGTTCCTCAAGAACATGTAAAACAAATAATTGAAGTCGTATGATCATCCAAGGAGATGGTGACGATGGAATGAGAAAAACAAGGTTCATCTGAAAAAACAGGTTGATAAAATGGCACTCACAAGAAGTGTAATGAGCATGTTTTCATTTTCACATAAGCTTGAAACATGGGAAACTCTACTTGAAATTGGTTTCATTTTTACACAAGATTGAAACATGTGGAAAAACTATGCTTGGATTTGGTTTTATTTTTTCACAAGCTTGAAACAGAGACAAACTATGCTTGGAATAATTTTGCATGCCCCCATCGTGGTGACTCAATTCGAGGTGCATGCCCCCTAAGATTCATCTCATTCACCTAAGTAGACTGCTGGTTGGTAACAGTTGGATGGAATGAAGGTTCAATGATGAGATCAAATGAAATACTCGACTGGAAATTTATGAGATCTAACCAAGGACTCGAATTTAAAGGGGTTTGTTTCATTTTTTAACAAGGGTGACACGGTAAAATAACTATCCTCATGACACCTTGTTTCATGTTTTAAGGAGCTTGACACAAGAAAAGGAACTCTGCTTTGAAGAGCTTGTTTCATTTTTTAAGGAGCTTGACACAAGAAGATGAACTATGCTCCTAAGATCTTGTTTCATTTTTTAAGGAGCTTGACACAAGAAGATGAACTATGCTCTGGAAACCCTATTTCATTTTTTAAGGAGCTTGACACAATACAAGGAACTCTGCTCCGAAAATATTTATCATGACTCATAAGAAGTCATGGCTTCCAAGAGGTTCTCATTTTATGGGAGAACAACACTCTGGAAATCAGGGTCCAATGCCCCTATTACATGATACACTACATCACTGATTGTGCCATCGGTGGATGCGGGCATGGAACAGATGGCCACATAGTTAACCTGTGGTGGGGAAGATACCACTGGCATATAAGAACCATTTAGGGATGATGTTTGACTGGGATCCAAATTAGGACCAATGAAAGACATCTGATCAATGGTCATAATGGCTCCTCCATGTGGAAAACATATCACACGAAAGAAAGAAGAGACAAGAGCTCCCATGACATAAGTATAGTCACGCCCAAGGAGTAAGTTAAAATCCAAGTGGCCTTGCACAACCATCACGTCTATATAGACAATATTTCCTGCCAAAGTAATAGGCAACCTAGGAAGGATCCCTAATGGTTGATTGATTCCTCTGTTAAAACCCAACATATTTTAGGCAACAGGCATAAGCTTTGGAGAATAGAAATCTTGCCAGGTAGTTGAGGATGGAATACTAAAAAATGCACCTTCATCTATTATTTCTGTAGGTACAACCACATTATAGGCCTATACCATGATCTGAAAGGGCATGTAAGAAGGAATACGATATCTTGTCAGTCGACTCCAATCGAAAGAAGAGACCAAACTACTTGGAGGGGGTTTCGTGGGAATGAGAGAACTACCCCCTTGTGTTACAGGAATGGGAGGATCACCCTCCTATATCACGGAAATGGAAGGATTTCCATGGGAATATAAAGAAACAAAAAGAATATAAGTGGTATGAGATTCACTCTCTATAGTAAAGGCTTGATTAACCATAGGTGGAATCAGGTCGATCATTTTCTCAACCAATGGTTGGTCGGGAATGGAATCATGAGATTGACTTTCGGAGAGAGTGGGATTGACCAGGGATGAATTTTGATCAATCACTTGATCAACTAGTAGAGTATTAGGGGAAAACTTCTGGTAACCAACCAAAAGGCAGGGTTGAGGAGCCATAAGGGTATCCAAAATTTTGGAGGCTTCATCCATATAAGGAAAAAGGTAAATGGGATGATTCCCTTCACATAACCTACAAGTAAAGTCGACCTTACCCTTTTTCCTATGAACGTTATTTCCACTAATTGAAATTTCATCACTAGCATGATCTCCAGAGGCTGATGACAAAGGTTGATTTGGGCCAGCGGACCACACTTATAACACCTTGGGAATACCAGGACAATCTCTAAGAAGGTGGTCATCCTTACATAGCTTTCAAGGGAATTTGACTTTGGGAGACTGATTGGAAGGTTTTTAAACACTGGTTGCATCAGTGGCCATGGTTGCTTGTTTGTCCCCTTGCTTATTTTTCTTCTTCTTCATTCTCTTCTTCTTCTTCTTAGCTTCCTCATTACTAGAGTCCATACTTTCACCAGGCGAAGAGGAAGAATGAGGTGAAGAATTAGGTGAAGAAGGCGAGGGGTGAACTTTAGGGTCAACATGAGGTTGAAAATGTTCAGGTGGAGGAAAACTTGGTTGAGAAGCATCTTGGACATTCGAAACCACAGGGGTCGAAAATAACCAAATTGGAAAACCAATGGTAAATCATGGTAGGGACAATGTTGCCATATAGGGAGCACCAACATTTCCAAAAGAAGGAAAAAAACCAGGATTCCCATCCGAGGGGGTTCCTTGATTGGTAAAATCATGAAATTTTTCCATTAGTCCCAACCTAAGATTTGCTAAAGAAATACAGGTAGGCAATCTCCTCGAATGTTGTGTTCGGTGTATCACGTTTATGGGGCGAAAAAGTCTGTTACCTGTGGCTAAAGGATAGAAACCTAGTGGGGTATCTTGTTATATACTTGATGATACAGGGGAGCACAAGTTCATGTTGGCGTTGTCTAATGTGTAACCATTCAGTGAGAGTGTCCCTTTATACTTACCATACATTCCGCAAGTGCTATATAATTTCGTACGTGGGATGGGGTTTGACTCCCAGAGTGCAACACAGGCTGTTAGCGACAGCTGCCAAGTTTATAGACATCAGAAGACGTCTCTAGCCTAGACCTCTAATTTTTTTGCATTAAGTTCCAAATGCTCCTTATATTCATTGAATAAATTTTTAAATTTTATCATGAATTTAAGTCTCGGTTTTAAGGCCTTACTGAAGTCACCATCCCTAAAATGGAATTATATGGTAAGAACATAATCGTTCATTTCGATGAAAAACTACACTAATTGAAAGGAAGAGGTTCACACAATCAATGTAGTGGGCAAGAAAATGTAATAGATGACAATTATTTTCACTACTTCTTCACGTGCACAATCCAAGGTGAAAACGAAAATCTCTTTCACTGTCCTACTTTTTCACTAAATGCACCAGAAGCAAATGAAATGAAACTTTTCACTTTAGATGCAAAATGAATGAAAAAAAAATTCTTGTTTATATTAACAACATGAAAAAAGGGATGCAAAATGCACTTCAAATGTAATCACTTGTTTCAAGTACTTTCTAATGAAATTATTCAAAAATTCTACAAGACAGAATAATCAAAGTACCAAAGAGAATTTCAAATCATTTACTCAAAAAAAAACATTCCTCCTTTTCACAATAATTGACACACAAAAGAAAAAATTTCAAGTTGAAGGTAAGAAACATTATCTATGCTTCTAGGTGGAAGAGAGAAACAAATGGACCCAAAATGGACACTTGAAACTCTTGTCACAAAGATCAACCAAAAAATGAAATGCAACCAATCCAAATGGTTTAAATGAAATAGAAGACTGACTCAACAGTAGGTCTGGTGTTCAGTGAAGCATGCAATCGTTCAAACAAAACAAAGCACCTAGAAACCATAGGGTGATGAGGATGCACCATTCAATAGAAAAGAGACCAAAGCTAGACTAATTGAGGTAATCCATTCGCTTGAACAGAAGAGAATAAGGGCGATCTTGAGCAGAGAAATAAACCTATAAGGATAAGACACACTAGATATCAATGAAGAGAAACCGTAAAGAAACATACTCAGAAATTAGTGTGCCTGTGAGGCTGCATCTAGCATTGGAAGGGGATAAGAGCTTCTATTTTAATGAAACTAGTGTCAGTCAACGCTTCTGTCAGAGATTGAGAAACATTGATCAAGGAATAACACAAAAAAGAATGGTTTTCTCAAAAAAGGCTAGACTTATCACTTCAAAAAGAAGATTGGTGACTTCAATCAATCACAGAATCTAAAATCAAGAGAGAACTAAACATTCGATGAAAGTGATCGAAAAATCAAAATCTCAAAGTGTTCGGAGAACAATAGAAGAAGTCCCTAGTGGAGTCTCCAATTTTTTGTCAAGGTAAATCCTCTTTGCGGACAAAGACAATCCCTCTAGCCTTAGAGTGGGTCTAGCAACAAACAAGATAAACAAGCATCTACTTTCCTAGATTACATTCAATTGGAAAGAAACGATAGGAGTAACTACCTTAAACTTGTGCCGATTACTTGTTCATTTGGAATGAATCCACTTATATTTCGCTCCAGATCACATTCCTTGCTCCTTTTTATGATCAATACCTATTGAAAGAGACATAAGACAATACGGAACGAGATAGAACAAATAATAATTATATTGAATGAAATATATCTAATAGATCAAGGAATATTAGTCTTTTCATCATAATAACAAACGAAAATGGAAACTAAAAACCAGGTGTATTCTATTAATGATCATAAGGGGAGTTACAACCTTTGCCTTGATTTCAGAACCCTCCTATAATGGGTCTGAATCCAAGCACGTCTCCAAAACACTCTTTTCCAAGCTTAACACAAGGAGGCTAAGGATCTCAACTCTCTCCTTCTATAGCTAAATCAATCTTCAAATTATTCCTCTATTCTTCTATTCTAGCCAATGCATGTGGAAAGGGATCATTTTATACCCAGGGGAGGAGGGGACATGGATCATCATAATATGGAAGGAGGTCTTATCTCCTTGAGTTGTTCCTCTTTTGTATGAACAAGAAAACCAAAGGAGAAATCTCGACCATAGAATGATCAAAAAACATCCAACCCTCCACTCTCGAAGCTTCTAGGCCATGAAGCTTCGCTTCCATTTCTGAAACACTTCCAGAAGAGGATCATCTCTATTATGGGGTCCATTCCAGCACCAATCAGCACAAGTCACATGCTAAGGATTTTCCATAAGCGCTGGTGAAACACTGGGTGGTCGCATCGCTCTAAAAAATAATATTTCTAGGGAGATTCTCCATAAATGAGTCAAAGAGGAATTGATATTCATAAGATCCAAGGGCATGTGCTCCATGATGGGAAAATTATGCACTGCCCATTGTATATTTTCTCCAAGATCTAGGAACAGGGAGTAAAAGGACAATGATAAAAAAATTTGTAACATTCCTAACTTATTAACCGGTTTGAGGTGGTATAAATACACCCCTCGGAAAGGCCCAATTTATTCCTAAGGAGAGATATCATCATTATACCAAAATTTCCTTAGATCAGGTTTGTGCTGTCCTCATGCCTCCTACACACCTAGTCTGTAGGAAGCCTTGGTTTCCTTGCAGAGATGCTCAACACCCTTATCAAGCATCTTCTTGCATATTTTGCAAAGTAGTTCTTTGATGGCTCGAGATCAATGTATCTCAAGGAAGGTTTTGTCATTACATTTTCTTGGATAAGGTTGTAGCTTCCTTTTACTTGCTTATTATAGTTAATAAATAGACTCATGTCATGTTTCCAAATTGAATTTTTCTTTTATGAATGTTAATTTCTGATTCTTATGATGATTTATCATGTATATATGTGTTTACTTTGAATTCAATGATCTTCTCCTATATTTGTGACTAACTTGCAGATCTACACATCTTAGAGGTAGCGAAGGGTTTGGACCCTACAAGATCTACTTCAAATGTAGGACCTTTGGGTATGTTTTTAATCCCTACCTTTGTGAATTCAAGTGTTTGGCATGATTGTATGAGTGATATTTATTGTCTCTTTATTCTTCTATGTTGGGGCTCTCAACCCTAGCCCTTGGGAATATTTCCCTTCAACACCATCAAAATTTATACAACATCTCATGAGCATCCTAAGTCAGTAATTCATCACCCTAATAGCCTCATTATAAATAACTAAAATTATAATGTTGAATGCCATGACATTAAATATGGATGAAAATAGGATATAAATAGGGCAAAAAGGAAGACAAAAATATCATTTCCTAGGATGAACCAATTATCTCTCTTGTCTTACCATTATCCAAGTGTATAAAATGAGACCCCTTAAATGGGAAAAGTAAATCACCTACGATAATAGCCCCACTTCCACAAAAAATTCTTTATTTTATAAAAGATATAACTTCAAAGCATAATACTTGAAGGAACATTCTCTGAGAGTTGGGATATGAGTTTTATTCTTCATAGCTTTAAATTAAATTACAATTGTTTCAAAATTTCACCCAAGTCCCTTGCTTGGAGTGTGTTAATGTGTGTTCTTCATATATCTTACCCAACATAGCCCTACTCCAAGCAAGCATGTCCAATACCTCGGCAAGTTTTCCTTGGTACCATACTTGTATAGTCCCACTTCCAACAAGCCTATTTAGGTCCCTAGCGGGTTTTCTTGTACTTCCCAATACTTCCTTTTATTATTATATTATGTGTGTGTGTGTGTGTGTGTGTGTGTCACTCAAAATATTTAAATAACGCATATTACTCATTGGCACTTTTCTAGAGTATAAGGTCGTTAGGTGGTAGGAGAGTATTTCAGATTTTATAGGCATGTAACACATTATTCAAGTTTAGCCCATGAGTGAAAATTCACAATAGTCTTAAATATTAGCTATTTAATGTGTATTGGAATGAAGCATCTCAGATAATAACTTAAAGGCCCCTTTAATTGATCATTCTAGAGTTATTGTGAAGCTTATTGAGGCTCTACATGAGTAGTCCACCATAGGAGGTTTTTCAAAATTACCCCTTAGAGGAACTTGGAAATATTTCTTGGATGACAACTATTAGAGAAACTAGACTTGTATGGTTTATTCACCCAATATTAGCATTGTTTCTTGTTATAACCACTAATTCCCCACATAATTTTAAGATTATGGATAGGAAGTATCAAACATAAAAATGACAAATCCTCCAATCCAACTCAGTGGACAACCTTGGCCAAGTGACATGAAAAGGGACCAACCAATAAAAACTCATATTTACTTTACAAAATAATAATGCATTAAGAAAAAATTGTACCTCACAAGACTTACCACATGAGAATTTAATGTCGCCAAAAAATAATCAATGGTGTTCAATGAGTTTCAACAGTTGTGCCTTAAAATGTAGCAATGAACCTTATGGACTTGCATCTTCGATAATGATTAATACTAAGTTTTGAATTAGAAAATGTTGCAACAATTTTTATTTTAATATAGTATATATATTATTTATTTTATTTTTCTATACGATCCTACCCTATTTACTTGAATAAAGGAAGATCTCCTTCAAGTGTAGGAGCACTTCCAATTTAACCATGTGCATAGAAGATGTAGAAATGAATTCATACTCGGGTTTGAAATAAAAACTTTAATGCATACTAGAGAATCAAAAACTAACTACATTAACCGGTATGGTGCCAAGATATGTCGAATGATGGAAGAATGTTTTATGTTGACAATTGTTTGGAAATAAGATTCAATGTGATCTAAATATTCTTGGTCCTTTGATTCACTAAATTTTTTTGGCATATATCCTTTGTCAGGTTGTGTATATATTCCATGCCTTGTTTATTTATCTCTTAAATACATGAAGGATCTGGTGAGAGGCAAGAGAGAAACTCATTAACCTCAAGCTCCAATATCTTCTCTTCATTAATGATTTCTTCTCCTTCAAATTGGCAAGGATGATCAAAAAAATATATTGGTTTTTCTCCTCGATATTGTTCGTGAAATTTTAAATCTTCCCCTTGATGTTTCTCATAAGTCCCTTACTATTATCCTCCTCCCTCGAATGCAAATGTAATTTTTACTATGACTAGGTTGTCCAAAGTGTTTAGAATAGTTTTAAATTTGGATGGTCATTGTTTTAATATTTTCAACAGTAACAATTGTTGCATCCTCAACTGTTATAGTAGTTTCAAAAATTTAAATAGTAAAAATTTCATCAACTATTACAACATTTTCAATATTTTAAACTAGAATAGGGACATCAAAATTTATAGCAATTTCAATAGTAACAATTTTACAATTTCAATAGTAATAATTGTTACAACATCAGTGATTAAAACATCAAATATTACAACAGTTTTAGAAGATTCTATAGTAACATCAACATCAATTATTACAACAATTTCATGGTGAGTTCTAATTATGTGTTGTTCCTCTAATGATCTATGGATTGGGGATTCTTCCCATGGTGAATATTCTTCTTCATGTTTTGTGGTAACATGGGAAGCTCCTAAATTCATTCTTCTCCTTGATATTAAATGTGCATCATTAAATTCAATGGGTGAGTATGTGGGAAATAAATATGCTTCAACTTGATGTGCAACCATATTTTTTGGATTTGGGTTAGGTTGCACAGGTAGTTGGGGTTGTAGAGGAGGATTACTTGGTGGTGCATTGGGCATGGGTTGCACATGTAGTTGATTTTTCACGGGGAATTGTCTTGGAAAGGAGGTTCCATGTGATCCTTGAAGAAATGGGAACATTTGACTCAAAGGAGAGGGTCGTTACAGTGATAATGTGGGGTATTGAATCAAAGGAGGACTGGGAGTTTTCCATGGAGTTGTAGGATTCTGAATTCACTAAGGAACCTTCTGAGAATTATGCACATTAGTCCAGGTATTAAAATATAATGAAGGTTTAGATATACCTGGTGGTTGATCTTACCATGGCTTCTTAGAGCCAATAAAATATGTCTACTTTGTCTCCTTGTCTAAATCCACGAAAACTACTTTTAAGCCTGGTAGCCATGGGTGATGCTTCATTGAGTGATCTCACTCACAAATATTATAAACCTTAATGTTGTTAAGTGGACACTCTATGAGTCCTTCTTCCTATAGTTGGAGTAGAATATTAGCAGTGTTGTTTCAACTTTAGCCTACTTCTTTTTTTCTTGCAAAACATCCAATTGTGAAGAAAAAGAGCTAATGATATCAGTTTTAAATTTTTCAAAAAAAATACCAATTTCTACCCTCATGAATTTTCCATTGGCTAATTTTTGTACCTAAATATAAGCATATGATGATCCTCTCATACTCCTCATTGATATATTCCTTGAAGCACCATTTCTTCATTGCTCAATAAGTTTCTTTATCTAGTTGATATATTCTATCATCAAATGGATTAAGATATAGGGTAAAAAATATACTTTTTGTTGGAACAAAACCTAATTTCAAGGAATGTAACTTATGCGTCTTGACTCCTTATGAGGTCGATCCTAGTTCAGTATGTCGAAGCGATGCACAAGTTCTTACCTCTCGTCTTACAACCCCGTCACCTCAAATACAAGAACACATCTAACAAACTCATGAAAAATGCATTTATAAAAAGAGACAATGTCAATTATGCTCTTAAACTCTTAATAAATGACCCGCAAATGACACCAAAATGTTGGGAAAATGAATTATCTTAATAAACAAATCAATTCACTCAAACATAAATTATCAATTAGGGTAAGTATTTTTATTTCAAGGTTATTGTGTAAACTATATGTACGCAATAATTGCTAATTGGAATTAGATAATTCCTAATGCTACATTTTTTTTCTATAATAACTAACACACAATCAAATCAAGACATGTCATCACTCTTCACACTTGCAGGAATGGAAACCAATCCATAAAAACCACAATGTCAAGCCCTCGCTTGCATACCAATAACTCACTACACAATATGCTAGAAATAAAATCACACTTACAATGAATAAATATGTAGAATAAAACAAACAGTAGAAGCACATGGTTAGTAAGGATCAATCTAGGACTTCCTATACTGACACATGATAAATTTTCATTAAATATTATACATCTTAACTTGTATAACAGTAACATCAGTATATCAACAAGAATCTATAACAATGATGAATTGAAAAATTCCACAACTTACAAGTGAATTAAAATGATTTAATTATACTACCTCTACAAACACAACAATCCCTGTTAAAGAAGAGGGCCCTTCCTCGTTAACAGGAGGTTGGTGATTCACAACTCACAAACTAGCATTTCAAATATAAGCCATAGACTTTCATAGATTTCAATATATTTTGAAATGAAGTTACAAGATTCATTATTAGAAGAATTATGGTGCCAACCCCTTCTTAGCCTAACACTATTTTTTCTCCATACTTGCTCTATATCCATAATTTACAAAAGATAAATCTAGGGGGTAAATTAGAACTAATTCTCCCAAATATGGATTGCAACAAATATGGACAATTACAATATATTGACAATATTTGTATTTCAGAGATTTTGGTTGTATAACACCTCAATATCAAATTATTTGATTTATTAATCATACAATAATCTTAGAATAGGTTGGAGTTGTTTCAGTTGCTAATTGATTGCTTTGTTTCAGATGTGGTTTATCAACGACCATAACAAGAAAAATACCTTTGAAAAAATTGCACATATCTCTCAATCTCCAAAATTTCTGGAAAAATTTCTCCTAATTCACCTAACAAGGGATGTTATGAGAAAACTCCATTTGTGGATTTTCCAAATTCGTCTTTATTTGTCAACAAATCATGTTTGAATTTAGTCACCTGATTATGATTGGCATGACTTGTTCATACTATATATCATGAGTTGGATCCTAATGTAGTTGACCTGGGTATGACTTGGGTAAGGTAAACCTGTATCAACATCCCTAGGTAAAAAACCCATGTTCTAGAATTTCTTCTAGACCTGTGTAACTATGCCAACCTTGGAGATCGTTATTGTTACTATAGAGGAACCACTCGAACAACACTAGGAAAACCATCATAAAAAAAAACCAACAATAATCCTTTCTAATTCATAAAAAATAAAGTAAAATAGTGACTTTAATATTCATAACCTTGATGTGTCATGTTCACAAAAAAAACACAACAAGACAGATAACATATGGGCAAATAATTGTGGTAAAATGACTAAAATTGGTTGTTTAGAATGGTGAAAAATGGGACAATTTGGTGGCCCAACACTACTATTGATATCAAGTTTATTCATTAGATACTTGATGACAACATGACATTAGGGAACTTTTGAGGTCTAAAATGGGCATCCTAAGGAAAATAATAAAATAAAAGTTAAAATAATAAAATAAAAATTATGAATTTTTAAAAGAAAAGAAAGAAAAATATGTTTTTTCTTATTGTATTTCCAACGTATCTCCATATAGGTTTACTCAATTGTCAGATGTGTATCCATTGGATGCATAATTAAATTCTACATCCAACGAGTGTCCACTTTGAATAATTTTGAGTAGACCCACACTGAAATTTTTGAAAACACATGAAAAACCACGTTTCTTTAAAGAAACATACTTTCTTCGTGTATTTTCAATATTTTCTTTTCTTTGATGTGGTTCTACTTAAAAGTATGCAGAGCGGGTACACATTAGGTGATGAATAAACATGTAAGGTAATAAGCCTAAAATACAATTAAAAAGGTAATATTATTTTGTTCCCTCCAAAAATATTTACCCCTGAGGATGAAATCATCATCTTGAATCTTATTATTACTTTTAAATTTGATTTTGTTAGTACATGTTTTATTTTGAAGCCCATTTTTTACCTCAATTTCCCTCTAATGTCTATATGCTTAAAAACTTGGTAGCCAGCAACATAGTGTCTAAATTTATTAAGGACATGAACAACAACAATTAAGTCCTTTTTAGTCACTTTGTAATTTAGTCCTGTAATTTTTTGTAATACAATATATTACATAAGGAATATTATCCTATTGTTGACCAAGCATTGGCCCTATTACCTTGTCTAAAGCATCATTTTGAGTATGGAAAGGCAGGGTCCAATTAGGAACTTGAAAAAATGTGTTTATAGAAGTTTCTCTTTTATACAATCAAAGGCTTCTTCGAATTTATTTTCTAACAAAAAATTACATCCATGGCTAACAAGGAAAACAAGGGAGAAGCAATTTTACTAAAGTCTTTTATGAATATCCTATAATATCTTGCATTTCCAAGAATTTCTTTAACATCCTTTTTCTTCATAGGAATAGGAAGGTGTTTGATGATATTTACCTTGCTTGTATCTACTTGAATTCTTTCTTAAAATAGTAATGTCATAAAACAATCCCTTCGCTCATATTTGAAGGAATTTAGTAAATTTTGTGAGGGATTCATAAATGGTATTCCATAAGAATTGGAGTCATCCATATAAATTTCTATAATGTCATGAATGAGATTTGACAATATGTTTTATACAACTATTTGGACTATGGAAAGGGAATTACATGAACCAAATGGAATAACTTTGCAGGAAAAGGTTCCCCAAGGATATGTGAAGGTGGATTTGTCTTCATTCTCAAGACTAATTTTTATTTGGTTATACCCATTGAACCCATCCAAAAATGAAAATAAATTATTCCATGCTAGAACGTATAGAAATTGGGAAATAAAGGGTAAGGAAAATTGGTCCTTTCTAGTGGATTTATTAAACTCCTTGTAATCCACACATATGCTCCAATTTCCATTCTTTTTAGTGATAATAGCTTGCGTTGGAACCCATTCACTGTCAAATACTGGATAAATGAACCTAACATCTACAAGTTTTTGTAATTATTCTTTGACAATATAATTTAATGCAAGATTCACATTTCTATAGGGATGTTTGATGGGTTTATTATTTTCCTTAATGTAAATATGGTGAGTATAGATAGAGGGGTGGATACCTTTCATATCCCTATAATCCCATGTAAAGGTTGCAATATGTTTTTTAATATTATCAATTCTTGCCCTTGATTGTCGTAGTAAGGGTGATGTTGATTTCAAAACTTTAGATGGTGTATTGCTATAGTATTGGTGAAAATATTATCACATTCTGGGATAAGTGAATCTACCCATAAATTCTCCTTTGAATAGATATATATTACAATGGTTGGTCATTGTTTAAGACACTTATTAGCATGTTGACAAGGTATTACTTTTGTAAAAAAAATGAAATGAGTGTCTTCATCAATTTTCTTACAATTTAGGGATTTTCAATTGTGCAAATGGGATAGGTTGATGTATGAATAGGGTCTTCTTCTTCTTCATCTTCCACCCATGTAGGAATATCTACTTTAACCAATGACTAAGTATGATGGTAAAGAATTATATGTTTTTGGGACTACCCATTGATTATTTTCATATACAAACTCTACAATTGATATCGGCATATGTTATTTCCATCCAAGGTATCTGTAAAATTAGTGGGTACCCATTGAATTTTGTCTTTGGTTGCAGGACTAGAAAATTAGCTGGATATTCCTAAGATTCATTAAAGACCATAAAATATTCTATCATGCCTTATGGTTCCATTGTTGACATATCAACAAGTTGAATGTTGTGGTGGTACTAACTTAGAGAATATTAGAGTTTAGAATTAGCATTTATTCCTTGGTCATGGTGTTATTGGCATCCCCTAAGTCAATCAAAGTGTTCTAGACCAAAACTTTGTTGGTATGAACATCTACAAACTACCTAGATCCAAATACTTAGGGACAATTACTTTTCCAAGTATGGGTATGTCACTTATCCTATGACATTATGGTAGGGGATCCTTCTTCTTCCTCTCAGACCTCTTAAGAAATTATTCTTTAATGTATTTGTTATATATGGTATTATATCCTTAATGGCATATAAAAGAGGAATTTTGACACATTTTTTTTTAGTTATTCTAAAATCCCAAATTCTTCTTCTGTATGATTTTTATTAGTGGTCAATCTTTCATGATAGGGTGGAATTTGTGGATTTTTTTGGGGACCAGATTCCTTTCTTTATTCTTCTTATGTATCTTCTATTAGAGGAGGATTAGGAGCATCCTATGGTACCTTCCCTAATATAAGGTTAAAATCTTGAACGTATAGGGAATAGGTTTTCCATATGATCTCATTATTGTAAACACGATGAGGTTGTTTTGTACTAGGATTATGATTAGGTTGAGTAGGAATTTGAGGTTGTTTTGGAGGTTTGGTGTTTTGAGGAATACTAGGTTTTTGAGGAGGCATCAGAGTTGGTGGGTGATATATTGGAAGCCTCCACATTTGTGAAGGGTTTTTAACTAAGGATTTCGGTTTTGTAATTATTAATAAGGATTAATGGAATGAATTGGGTATTTTCACTGAGTAGGAATGGTACAAGGAGGTGGACTAGGTTGAAACCAAGATTGGTGTTGAAACTGTGAATTACAGCTATTAAAATATTGTGAAGGGTTGTATTTCATAGCTTTTTGGAAGGATATTGGTGTTGTTGGTCTCTTCTAATTAAAGAAGCATATTGAATCCTTACTTACCTCTGCTCCTTGGTACATAGCCTTAAGTCTTGAAAGTGAGGGTGACTTATTAATTAGGCGAGTTTCTTCACAAAGAGAAAATATTTCTACATTTGTGAATGGACATTCATTCCAAGGGTGTATTTTGGTGTTGTTTGGACAAAAAATGGACAATTCCCTTTATGAATCTTCTTGCTTCTTCTTAAAATACAACATATCTGTATATATAGCTAACGAGTGTAGAATTTTTATCTGTATTTCTTATAACATCCCCCCATTTCAATTTTTGTGGTCATAGAGGAGGAAGGAGAAGAACTTACCATACTCTTACCAAATATGCCTCTCTCTCTTTTTTCTCTCTAGGGTGTTTCTTGAAGATTTTGTTTATTTTTGCATAATCCACTTGATAAATATCTCCATTAGCTAGGAGGTTCAGTGTCTCCATTACATCTTCCCTTACCCATCTTAGTAAAACAACTTTCATTAAATATTTATCCAAGGTAAAATTGTGCGCCCTCTTGTAGATGAATTGGAATATTTCTTCAAAATATTCCAAATAATCATTCTCTCATTTGATTAATTATGAGGATTTCATCCCTAGTGCATGTAACTATGTTGTACATTTTGTACTTGTTGCTGAAATTTTGCTTATTGTTTTCCTAATTTGTAATATTGTTCCCCTATAAAATCATAAACCATCTCAAAGTTTCATTATTTAAAGTGGATGGAAAGAGTTTGAGTTTATGCTCATAAGTACTGTAATTATAGGTCCTGCATACTACAACAAACTCAAACAAGAAGGTGTTAATATATTTTCTAGTTAGTCCATAGAAATGGGGAAGTACATATGGGTTTATGTTTTTCATTTTTTCTTTTCCATAGGTTCCTAAAATGGGTAACTCAAAAACATCATGCCCATATTCATCTTTAGCCATTATGTGGTGAGATAGAAAAGCACTACTTTCTAAGAGGGTTTCAAAATCTCTAGCTTGCATTTGTAAAAAGTCATCAATACTTCTCTCTCTTTCTAAAGAGGGATTTTCACAATAATTGATTGTTTTTTATTTCTACTTCTTGGCTAAGAAGCGGGGGTTCGGGTGCAAAATTTCCTAACCTATATCGAGGAGATGTTTCTAAGCTTAAGGAGGAAATTTTCATACTATTATGAAAGACAAATAATGTATGGAGGTAAAATATGAAACTCTCATGTAAATTATTCTCACAGAGGAAGAGATCACTAAAATGTTAGTGATTAATATTTCCTAGAAGCTACAAGAAGTTATTACTACAAGGACAAACCTTTTTTATGCATTTAACAAGTTCATAGATATTTCCATTTGAGTTATCCCCAAGTTGGAACCACTCTTTAAGATTAGGCATAAAAACCAACTCAAGATTATTTGGAAGGAATCATAATGGCCCCAACAAAAGTAATGACTAAAGGCATAGAGAACTAATACATAGAGGGGATATATTCCAAATAATTAGATTCATAGAACTTGAGTACATAGATAAGGGCAAGGCCAAGGATCATCTATAAAACCAATTTTTAAGACACTTTACACATTTTCCTTAAAGGTTGATCCAAATTGGATCATTATATTTATTTTCATCTATTTAGATTCTTTAAGAGTGCAAAAAGTGGAGGAATTAACTTATAAGACTTTTTTTACCAACTTGACCTCATTTGGAAAATTGGGGTCCAAAACTTTTTGGGAGCATTTTGAGGAATCAAATGGTATTTTTGGGGGGTAAAAATTTGTCGCTTTAGTGCACACTTTAGTTTCCTAATTTACACATGGATCCATTTCCAATGACATAATAATAACCTCAATATATTCTGTATGCAAAAGTTATGCCACTTGGAAGTTGACCTTCTTATTTTCGCCACCATAATTTGAGAGGATGTCACATTTACCACCATTCCTCAAGAAAAATGAGGGGAATATTGAAGTAAAAAATGAGCCTCAAAACAAAAAATTTACCAACAAAATTAGATTTTAAAAAGCCAATATGATTCAATATGATGATGTCATCCCTATGGGTAACTATTTTTTAGGGAAAAGAGGAAAACTACCTTTTTTTTATTTGTATTTTTGACTTATCTCCTTATAGGTTTACTCAAATGTCAAATGTAGACACCTCATGGATGTGAAAGTAAATTCCACATCCAATGAGCACTCAATCTTCATAATTTTAAGTGGACCAACGTCAAAAAATATTAAGAATACATGAAAAATGTGTTGAACAAAATTTTTTCATGTATTTTCTATTTTGTTTTGATGTGAGTCTACTTAAAAGTATGCAGAGTGGGTAATTTTTGGATGTGTAATTTAATTCCACATACAATAGGTTTATAGACTTTACATTTCAGTAAAACTATAAGGAGATAAGTTTAAAATACATTAAAAAGTAGTTTCCTTTTTCTTTAAAAATGCATAACTCTTATTTTATTATTTTCCTTAGGAGGCCCATTTTAAACCTAAAAATTATCCTATTTAGGGGATATCCATGTGATCATGATGAAGAAAACTCTTAAAGATTCCATATTGTAACTTCGGTGAATAGTTCAATGAGTTAAACCTAACCACTAGTAGGTTATCGATTTGTGTTATAACTACACCACTGGGAGAAAAAGTGGTTGCAATATTTTGAAGTGCATTGGTTCCATAGACAAGTAGAGTATCCGAGAGGGATAGGCAGAGAGCATATAGAGATTATTGGTGCATTGTATTAGCTCATGGGTCATAGGATTTACTTCTTTGTACTCACAACCATTTTCTATTCATAGAAAGAGAGAAAAGCGACCTCACCTTCTAGTTGGGTTTTTATCTCAAGAGATTTTTCTAGGTTATATATTTTGTAAATCATGATTTGTGAGTTTTTATTTCAATTTTCTCCATTTTTTGCATAATTCTCATTTGCATGCATATACAATAAACAATGATTTACAGATCTATAAATCTAAAGACAAATAAACCCTCATAGTGTAGATTTTATATTTCTATCTATAATTT
Organism: Pinus albicaulis; assembly: GCA_034641835.2. NCBI lineage: Eukaryota > Viridiplantae > Streptophyta > Pinopsida > Pinales > Pinaceae > Pinus > Pinus albicaulis. The sequence continues at coordinate 598,994,394 of CM076582.1, forward strand.
TATTGGATTTTTTTGTAAGGAGTTGTCCAATGGAATATCCACAATAGTTTACAGACCATATTGGTATTAGAGTAGTTTTATTTGGGTATATTATGCATATTTTCAGGGGCTCTAGATTGGATAAGCCCAAATTCATAAAATACCAATCATGGATGATGAATCTGTGGATAACCCTCATGATCCTACATAGGAGAAGTTTTTGAAACTGAAAGCACAAGGTGCATGTTGGAGGAAAAAATATTTGAATTTTTGTAGTATTAGAGACTGCACATAGAGGATAATTTCATGGAAGGAGGAAAATGAGTGCATATTAAAGAAAATGGCACAAGATAGGGAATTGCAATGCGCGAAGGCACCAAATGAAGTTTGTCATAGTGCCAAATAAGAAAGGATGCATGCAAGGAATATCTTAATGGTTAGGATTTGAAGGCATCGTGTCAAGGTGGGGAGGATTTCCATGATGAAAGGCTTGTGAGATATTTTCAGGAAGAGATAAGTTTTCAAAGTAGAGGGAAGATTGATAGAAGATATCCCAAGCCAAAACCACCCGTTAGTTCAAAAGCATGGGACATTTGGAGAAAGTTATATTACATTGTCACGGTCATTAAATTGATGTGGATATGGGATAAAATGGACTAAGATCAAAGAAATTATGATAGAGGAATTTTCGACGGATGATAAGAAGACCCAAATTCTCTAATTCGGGGTTGGTTGGTGGATCAACTAGTCGAACGATCATTAGTGTTTTGTTTTTCCAGTATATTTTTCTTTTAGTGTATTTCTTAGTGTTATGTTACTAGGTTTGTTAGTCAATGACTTCTATTAATATCACTCATGGATGGCTTTTTTGTATTGAGTCTGGTCTTAGGTGCAAAATTTGTTCATAGTTGTTAATACTATGAGACGTAGAAGAACGTAATGTGTTGTATTTTATCATGTTAAGGCTGGTAAGTTGGGTTTGTAAGATTGTCTACTTTGGTGTGTTGAAAACTTTTCTATCATGAAGTAATGGAGAATGAATGTAATTCCCCTATATTTGTTCATGAATCTGTGTATTTGTTTTTTACTACTGTCATTTTAGTTGGATGGTGTTAATACAAAATTCTCTAATGGCTTTCACAACATGATAAATTGGCATTAATTTCATGTTTTGCTTATTTTAATATTATGGGAATCAAATAGTAAATCAAACAGTTAAAATAGAGTACTGTGAAAACTTACAGGGCATAAGATATTAGTATGGTTAGTTTACTTCTATTTTTTATATGTCATGACCCTCACATAGTGAGTTAATAAATTGTTACAAAAAATACACAACAATTTCATTTGACTACAGAAACCTGGTTCGAACAATCCCCTGTGGCACCTCGGGTGAGACATCATCCACTCCATGGGTGATGTCTAAAGGGTTGATGGTAAGTGGGTTTGTTGACCGATACCTCACAACAAACCTGGGTCTATTTTGAACCCTGTGCCAACAAAAGGTTCCATTGTCAGGACCAGGATTATTGCATGATGAGATTACCCTATAACAAAAATTTTGAGACTAGAATCTGATGAAAGATGAAATCACTATTTTTTTAAGCAGAAGTAACATGAGTTTGTGTTTAGCAAGAGTAAATATCAAAATATTAGCACTGAATATTAGTTACAAAAGTAAATGTTCACTAAGTTCCATGAAATATTCTTTGCATAATTCCTGATAATCTTGATAGAGTGGATCCAATGGTTGAAATATAAGAACCCAATCTATTTCCATGATGGATCAAGACAATGGAACCCAAAGGAGGTAATTCATCTGCAAGTGGTGAGTAATAAAGTTTCTCGTGCTGTGAATTTTCATTTTGAAAGTGTATTGGAGGGATATACTATTGAGTTTGTGATAGAAGCTATAGTATCACACAATACAATGCATAGGAAATTCTTGTTGAGTCCACGAGGGGGATTATTTCAGTCACTACCCTTGTTATTCAATATGTTTTTGCATGACCATGGAAACATTCCCATGTAATCTGATACTATGGGCAGATCAATTACTCGCGATGAGGAGAAGGGAGTGGAGAAACAATGGGGAAAAATATGGTAAAGATAGATAATGATTAAGGAACTAAAGACGTGGAAATGAAGGGACATAATAGAGATAGTGAAATTAGAGGGTGGAAACTTGAGGAGTGGATTAAAGTTCAATGGATTGATGCGGGAGGATTTCGATTAGTGTTGATGTCTGCCACAAGGAGAAGCTAAGGGATATGGGTAAGAAAAGTCCAACGAAGGATGGGAAGTAGTGAAACTGAGTAGAGTCATGCTAGAATGAAATTCGGTACACTGAGCATTGAAGTGGAAGAGGAAAAATACCAATATTTTAACCCACACAGTATGGAATTCATGAATTCCAATCAACCTAGACAAACCATGCCTGGTGTCGAACCCGCGACCTCACACGCTTATACAAATATTTAGGTAAGCACTCAAAATATTGTGATGAATAATATAGAAGGTAATCATAGTCAAAGGGATTTGAGGTAGTAAGAGTAGTGGAATTGATCAAGTATTAGTATGAGTGTCGCAAAGTATTTTTTTTCATTTTGTTGTGTATACCAACACATATTTGTCTAGTGGTGCATTAGGTGTGTTTGATAGCCCTTCGTCAGGAAGCACTGCGCAAAACACAATGGTGGGAGTAGAGCTTAGGATGCTTATATTCCATAGTGCTAGGAACGAGGATCCAAAAAAACATTTTTTTCATTTGTGAATTTGTTTGGATAGAAAATCAAGTCCAGTATGAGGCAACAAAGATTACAAAATTGGATGTTACCTTTAGGGAGCATGCATTAACCTAGTCTATGAAGTACAATAGAATGATTCTAGCTGGTCCTAATAGGTCACTGAATGACATCAAGTAGCCGAAGATAGGGGAGTTTTAGAAGCCAAAGAAATAATCTAAATGTAATATAGATCTAAAAGAGATTGAATAGGGTCTTAGTGAATCCGTTTGGGATTTCAACCAAAGATTCAAGTTCTTGAGGGATAGGTTGACCTTTGAGATCCTAGATGTGCAACACAAGGGGTGGTTCATTGTTGAACTAATTCTTCATATTAGAGTTACCCTAACACAAAAACTAATCAAATCACAATCAAAATACTTGTATATTGTGTTGAATTTGGAAGCCTCTCTAGTAAGGAATGGAGAAAAGAATAGTATGGCGCAAGCATAGTCCCATCTTATTGCACTAACCCTTCAATTGTAGGATTTGACTAAGGGAAAAGATAAATGAGAAGAGGTGTGGTGCACCATATGTAGGATAGAAGGCCACCATAGGAATGAGTGTAAAGTTGTGACCAATTATATGGTGATAGGCACCGCTAACCCACATGTACAGGGTAGGGGATTATGGTGCGAATTTTGCTGAGTGTAGATGCGTAAATATGAGGCATTTACATGCAATGTATTTTGTGACTTATAAAAATCATTGGGGCATGATATCCACCATTACCACACACTAGGGTTAATGCATTAGCATACTTTTGATTCATTTTGGGTACAAGGGCCTGAAGGAAATGAAGCCACGAAAATAGGTTTCAATAAATTGGGTTATAATCAAGCAGGTCCATACAATCAGTATGGTCAAGGATAAGGAATGGCGACTAGAGGTACTGGAGGACCAGTGACAAGAATAGGTGGATTTAGAAGAATTATAGGAATGACTATTTGTTATAATTGTGGAAAACAGGGACACCTTGTATGGGATTTTCCTAGCTCTTTCTACATGTGTACCTAATGTAGGGTGTTGGATCATGCAACTGAAAATTGTCTAAAACTAATTGCTAAATGTTAGGAGAAGAAGGGGTCGAATGTACAGATGATATTATTTTAGCCCCATAGAGCTCAGAGACGAGTTGCATAAATGACATGAGGAGGTGTTAGGATGGGTGATGATGCTGCAAGGCTTGGGGCTCAACAACCACATTGGGCTAGGAAGGATCCTGAACCTCCTCCAAGTTTCGAGCCAACTAAGGAGAAGGAAACTTATAAAGAAGCAAAAATGGAGATGATAGTCACAGAATGGGATAGGTTGGAGGTACTTGAAGATGTTGCAATGCTAATGGTATATGATTACACTACTCATAGAGAACCCAGGACTGAGGTAAACCTGATTAAGAACCTAATGCAAAGTTTCCTTGAGTTAATACAGAATGAATGAGTGTCGGAGAAATTTAGGACAATGGTCTAATTGTGTGCCAAAGAGACTAAGGCGGTTGTTGCCTGATATTCACCGTGCATAGTAAACCAAGTGGAACAAAGGAAGAAAACAGGAAAATAATTTGGATTTGGTTCTCAGGTGGGAGACTATGAGATGGAAAATACCATTTTAGATTCAGGATTTGATATGAATATTCTACCAAAGGGGACATGGGAGATGATGGGGGGGATCAAATCTGACATGGTATCCTATCCAGTTGAGGCTAGAAAACCAATATTTTATCTTTGTGATTGGTAGATTGATAGTGGTGCCACTGGATATCGATGGATTTAGGAGAACCGTTGGTTTTGAGGTCATCAAAATCATGTATGACATTGATCCATACCCTGCTCTCTTGGGGATTTATTTGGAATTCGATAATCAAGTGATTATCAACTTCAAGAGGAGGTTGTTGATATTTGAGGTAGGCGACGTTCAAGTAATAACACCTTTGGACCCAAGGGAAGGAGAATGGTACATTGAGTTGGTATATGGGGAGCTAAGTTGAGAGGATTTGGGCAATACTTATATTGTGACAGTCTACAGGGACGATTACACGAATCCTACAGTTGATGGAATGTTTAGTTTTCATATCATGGGGTCATGCACTTATATATCAAAGGTGGCACTAGAAAATTGGCAGATATTATTACACAAAGTAAGCACTAGAAGATGCACATGCCTCACTAGGGCAGCGCACTGGATAGGAACAAAAGTTCATAGCCCACCTTTCTTTGATGGAATATCATAAGTAACAATTTTTTTGCAATAATTTAAGACCATATATTAGAGATATTGAGGGTTTCCACGTTGGATGTTGCGTTACGCTCAACACCATCTAGGTGGTGGAATGTGCACAAAGGTCATATCATGAAGTCGAAACATTGTAGATAGTTTTTTTGCATTTTATTTGAGATAAACTCAAGATTCCCTAAGAGAAAAATGTTGGTTTTGGGTGCTTGATAATTCACCTAAAAACGTGCATTGCAGCATGGACTCGAGGGTGTGTACTGAAACAGGAATGGGTACAACGATTTGTACATAAATTGGACACTATTGCTATGAACCAATATATTGAGTTGGAGGTCTATAGAGGAAAAATGGAATGGGATGACATGGCGTGAATTTTAAAATATACTTTTAGTTTTGAAGCGAAGGATCCAACACTTGACAAGGCTTCGAAGTTATTGTGACAGAATATATTCACCATAGGGGAGCTAATAGTGTCAGGGATCATACCTCTATGTCCTAAAAATAAGCATTCCCTTAAAGTATAGGAGTTCATGGAGTGTTATAATATAGTAGAGTTGGGAGAGGATGATGACAATCCCTGGAATATAAAAATTCTTTAAGTTGAATGGGAACGTGCAGTTGAAGGACCAAAGCTACAATTAGTTGATTATGTGCAACCGATAAAAAAGAAGAAGGTAAATATAGATACAGAGGACAATCCTAAAATGGCGTCCATAAGAGATTATTGGGATGATAAGACAAATGGAAAGATCATTTATTGATTGCATGAATATCATGATTTGTTCCCCAATACATTTTAGAAAATGAATGGAATTATTGGAGAGGTAGGTGAAAAGAGAATCTCGTTTAAGCCCGATGCAAAACTAGTGAAGCAAAGGCCATATCAGTTGAATCTGATATATAAGCATAAGGTTAAATGGGAATTAGAAAAAAAATCTTAAAGTAGTAATCATTAAGCCTATGGAAGAATCAGATTGGATCAAGCTCGTGGTGGTCCAAAATAAGAAGACGGAATAAATAAGAATTTTCTTGGACTTTCAGAAGTTAAATGATGCTTGCAGTTATGATAGGCTTTCTGATTTCATTACTGGAGAATGTGGGTGGACAAGAGGCCTATTCATTCATTAACAATTTTTTGGGATATCATTAGGTGAATATTGCAAAGGAAGATCGACAGAAGACCACATTCACGATATAATGGGGGTGTTTTTAGTATATTTTCATGCCATTCGGCTTGAATTCAATACATTTTGTATATTTTCAAGAAAAGTGGTTGTGGATTTCAAAGAATTTATCCACAAATTCCTAGAAGTTTACTTGGATGACTAGAATGTGTTTAGTATTTTGAAAAGGCGCATTAAATTTCTACGATTGATGTTGGATAGGTACATACAAATACAGATTTCAGGAAATATCAAAAGTGTATATTTTTCTCACCTTTTGGCATTTTATTGGGACACCTATTTTGCAAGCAAGGCTTGCTGGTGGATCGAGACAATATTGTTGTCATTTTTTTATCTACCACCTCCTACATCGATCAGGAAGCTATGATCTATCTTAGGGAATATAGGTTATTATCGAAAATTATTTAAGGATACACAAATATCACTTTCCCAATGGAGAACTTGTTGAAGGACGCAAGGTTTCAATGGAGCGAGGAGTGTCAACAAACTTTGAACAAATTGAAGTAGAAGTTAGTGACCACACAGATTCTCATATTTCTAGACTAAAAAGGGAATTCCATGTGCATGATGATGCCTCATCAATTGCACTGGGCATGATTTTAACACAACGTGGGGAGGAAGAATTAAATCATACCATCTCCTTTTCTATTAGGAAGTTGTATATAGTGGATTTGAACTACACCACGATGGAGATAGAGGGACTCGTGATGGTGTACACAATTAAAAATTTTAGACATTATTTGTTGGGTAATAAGTTCAAACTATACACGGACCACTCTGCACCAAAGTACCTCATCAACAAGCCCATTTTTGGGGGGAGGATTTCAAGATGGCTATTATATGTTTAGGAGTATGATTTTCAAGTGGTGACTATAGGTGAGGATGGATCGAACCTAGAAGACAATCTGTGAGATACACAACTTTTGGTTTTGATTGTGGTAGATGATCACTTTGAAAATTTTGCAATACTTTTTTAGTACAAGGATGGCACCAGAGGGGTATACCGTCACACAAAGGAAAAAAATAGTGGTGAAGGCCACAAAATACTAGATTATCATGGATTCTTTGTATAAGATGTGTGCAAACATGATACTAAGTAGATGTGTGCTATAACATAGCATCACATGATGCTTAACGAGGCACATGTAGGTGTCGCCGAAGGAAATTATGCAGGAAGGGACACAATGTAGAATATCTTGTGTGTTGGATTGTGGTGGCCTACCTCAACATAGAGATCCCAAAAAAAAATTCAAGGCCTGCGATGTATGTTAGTGAGTGGGGAATCCATCAAGGTGAGATGATATTCCCTTAGTTCCCCAGCTCACTATACAACCATTTGATAAATGGTATATTGACTTTGTGGGCTCCATTAACTGACTTGTAAGGAGGACTGGCATGTGATACATCATTACCACTACTAATTATTTGGCGTGTTTGGTAGAAGGTTCGCCAGTAAAAGACTATAATGCATAGACAACTGTGCATTTTATATTTTAAAATGTATTGACTGAAATTTGTTGGTTGTGGATCTTAATGAGTGACCCAGAACTAATTTTTTGAGCAATACTATTGTATTTTTGATAAAGGAGTTTCATATTTACCATCATAACATCACTCCTTACCATCCCCAAGCTAATGGTATAGTGGAGGCATTTAACAAAATCCTATAGATTGTGCTCATTAAGGTGTGTAATGTGCAACTTGATGATTGGGATTCAAGGATACCAATGGTCATGTGGGAATATTGGACCACATTTAGAAATTCAATTAGACAAACACCCTTCCAATTAATATATGGGAAGGAGGTAGTAATCCCCATGGAATTTTTGGTACCCAGTATGTGCATTGTGACAACTATGAAACTGGCAAAACCTAATGCAATGAAATATAGATTACAGGAGCTCCTACAATTAGAGGAAGCCCGCATATTAGCATGGTTCCATCAATATGTGTAAAAAGCAAGAGAGAAAGCATGGCATGGCAGGAGAATTAAATAAAAGATGTTTCAACTTGGATACTTAGTGTTTTTATATGACAACAAACTTTTAAAGCATCCAAGAAAATTTCATATGCATTGGTTGGGACCATATGTGATCAAGCATGTGACTGATGTAGGATCTTAAGAGCTGGAAAATATGAATCTTACACCATGAGAAGGATTTGTTAATGAGATTTGGTTGAAGATATATAGGGATAGTCGCGATCTTGTGTTCCATGCATAAGGAGATAAGAGGAATGATCTCTTTGTAAATAAATAAAGTATGTTATTTGTTTTCTAAATCTAAGTTGTAGTTGGTTACTAGAGTAATTTTGTAGCAGTTTATCATATTTTTTTGGTACTATAAGCTTTTAGGTTGTTTCATAATAAACATATTGCACAATGTGGGAAAGATATTGTGCATCAGGGAAGTTTCGCGTGGTATGAACATCGTAGTGTGCAGCGCGCAGTGTTAGGGGAATCATGGTAAAAAAAAACCTACAAACATTAGAGAAATTTTGAGGTTTAAAATGGGCCTCCTAAAGAATATTACAAAATAATAGTGGAAATAATTAAATAATATTACATTACATCATCAAGTTTTAGATGGAAAAAAAGAAAAAAATACTTTTTCAACTAGTATTTTCAAATTATCGCCCAACGGTTTTACTCAAATTTCAAGTGGGAGCACTCATTATATGAAAAATTTAATTCTTCATCCAAGGATCACCCATGTTGCATACTTTTGATGGACCCTGCTACACGAAAAATAAGAAATACATTAAAAATGTGATTGCAATCACATTTTTCATGTATTTCTCATTTTTCATGTAGCATTGTCCATTGAAAGTATGCAACATGGATAGTTCTTGGATGAGGAATTAAATTATGCATCCAACGAGTGCTCTCACTCACAATTTAAGTAAAATTATAGGGAGATAAGTTGAAAAATAATTTTATTTTATTTTTACTCCAAGAATGGTGAATCATCCCCCATGGTTGACATCAACATATTGAATCCTATTGGTTATTACAAAGCTGATTTTGGTTGTAAAATTTTGTTTTGAGGCCCATTTTAGACCCCAAAATTTCTCTAATGAAGAGTCTAGGCAATCATACCACAATACTAGACATAAAACCTTATTTTAATCCTTGGTGAAATACCAATGACATTCAACAAAGTAATATAATCGTAGAATCAATCAAGAAATGAAATTTTGGAAAGTAGCGTGATGGGAGCCATGTGTGGAGGAAAAAAGATGATCATACCTAGCTTAGTAATGGTTACTAAAGTGAAATAAAGTGGTGGAAATTATACCAAATAATATATTTGTAGTGGATGAAAGCACGTGGGTTATATTCGGGTTTCATGATGAAAATATTGGAGGGGTTGATGACGAAGTCAACCACACAACTCTAGAATGAATTGGAGCCATCCCATGACTAGTCACGTGTTTAATATATTTTCAAGATGGCGATTCAAATATCTGACATGAGTTTAGATCAGGGGTGCATTAACTCAGGTTTGAAGACAGTGATAGAAGTGGTAAATGGCATGATGGTGTGAGAGGGTGGTAACTAATGAGATGGTTAAAAAACACCATTAAAGAAAATGGTGGTGGTAACAAAAAAATTAAGGAAGTTTGAGGATAAGCGGGAGGGTAGAAAACTAGAGAGACTTGAGATGATGAGAGGAAGAGTAGTGTGAGTATAACACAAGGGAGCGATGGAGTTATGTTAGTCTGGGAGAGTGAGAATAAGAAGTTAAGGATGACTGACAGAACATAGTGAGTAGAATTTCACCCCTCACATCGATACAGTGACAAGAACCAATGGAATTTTAGACAACATCAAGAAGCAGAGACATTGAATATAGGCGATGTAGCATTCAGTGTATGGATGGGGCCCCAATTGCATTAGGTGGCTTCAACAACGGAGAGCCCCATCCAATCGAAGAGATGTTTTAAAATTCATATCATAACTGCACGAGTTAATTTAACTTAGCAATATTCATGGGAGTGAATTGCAAACATATCTAGTAGACCAGCATTGGGGAAGTTCCTTTAATGCAGGATACAACAACGAAGCAAGGATTGCTTCTCATGTGTATGGGGGTAGCATGTGAAGCCCCAAAAGAAAATACCTTCCTTAATGGTAGTTAGGTAACGAATGGTATATACTGAGACCATCTAGAGGAGTGGTGTACCAAGTGAAGTGTACCCAAATCGATGGCCACATGCACATCCTCTAGGTATCACTTGGAGATATATAAATTCAAGGTCTCTGCCAATGTATTCATAATATTTATAAGGAAAGAGAAATAGTATAAATATGAAGAAATTGAAGTGGATAGGTAGAAAAAAAACTTCATCTAGGAGCAACAATGGAAGACCATTCTCCATGTCCCTCATGAGGAGTTGTGGAAAGTGGAGCATGAAACCACATTTTCTATGGAGATGGAGGTCAATGAAAACATGAATGAATAACCACCCCTAACATTTTTTCCAACAGGAGTATAAGGTTAGCCTCATCGAAAATCAATATCCATGTACCAATGGAGATAGGAGAAGGACTAACTGGCTCAAGATGAGCCACCTTTTTGTGTTGGGATCCTGTTGGAGGCCATTTTTTTTAGGTTTTTGTAGTAGTATAGAACACACAAAAGGAGACTGGTGTGGATGGAGGAAAACCAACACATAGTAAAGAGAATGGCATAGGACATGGAGATGAAACACAGGAAGGAACCACATGAATTTTGTCACAATGCCAAATAAGCATGGATGCGTCCAAGGCAGATCTTGGCCATTAGGATTTGAAGGCATCTAGCGAAGGTGAGGAGGATTGAGATTATGAAAGACTTAGGAGATATTTATAGGAATATATAAGTTGGTGGAGTGGAGGTAATATTGATAAAATATATTCTAATGTAGGACCAGTTGTCGATCGGAAAGCATGGGCTAGCTAGAGAAGGTTGTCAGACATTGCTAGTGTCATTAAGTCGACATGGAGATTGGTTGAATTGGATGAGGATCAAATAAATGATGACAAAGGTACCATCAAGGGACGATAAGAAGACCCAATTTATCCAGTTTAGGGTTGATTGGTGGATCATCTAGTTGAATGATCATTAGTGCTATGATTTGCCAATATATTTTTTGTTTAGTGGATTTCTTAGTGTTCTATTGTTAGGTTGTTATTCATTGGTTGTTATTGAACTCACTCGTAGATGGAGTCTATGTATTGAGTTTTCTATTAGGTGGATACTCTTTCTAGAGTCACTAATACCTTGCGACATAAAATAACGTAATGAGTTATATTTGATCATGTTAAGGATGGTGAGCTTGGTTTATAAGACTCTCTGTTGTAGTGTGTTGTATACTTTTATGTCATTAAGTAATGTAGAATGAATGGATTTCCCCTATATTTTTCCATGAATGTGTGTATTATTTTTCTACTACTGTCATCTTAGTTTGATAGCCTTAATACATATTCTCTAATGCCTTGCACATCAAGATAAATCAGCATGATTGTCATGTTCTTCTTGTGTTAATATTATGGGCATCACATAGGAAATCAAACAACTATAATAGAGTACTGCGAAATCTTGTGCAACATAGGAGATCATTATGACTAGTTTACTTCTAATTTTTAGATGTCACAACCCTTGCACAGTGATTTAAGAAACTACTATCACAAATACACATCAATTCCATTTGACTTCAGAAACCTAGTTTTAGTAGTCCCACATGGCACCTCGGCTGAAATGTTATCAACTCCATGGGTGATGTTGAAACGGTTAACGCTGAGTGTGTTTTTTTTGCGATACCATGGACCAAACCCGAGTTTGTCTGAACCCAACACCAATAATGCCAGAGAATATGTGCATTCTAACACAAAGGTATTATTAATGGGGAGATAAGGAGATCATGAAGAAATAGATAATGAGCTAAAGAAAGGACCTGAAAAATATCAACCCAATTCTAGTGTTGTGAACATTTCACAACTCGTATTCAAAATGGAAGTGAAGGTTGATATAAAATTGTACCAGGATGATATCAATGCTCTAAATTTTAATCACTGGTTGCAATAACTAGAAGTTTGTTTCAGTGTTCATCATATAGAGAAATAACAAAAGATTTCATTTACCCAAATGAAATTAGAGGTTTGTGCCCTTAACTAGAGGGAAATCCACATGGAGACCTTAAGGTTGGATGGATATCCTCCAATGACTAAGTGAAAATACTTTGAAACCCTCATAAAGTCACAATTTTACCCTATAGGGTATGTAGAAGACTAGTGGATTTGTTGGCACTACTTCAGGTAGAAGTAGGGGCGGAGTGTACAGGAGTATACCACATAATTTAAAAGGATGGCCATAATTTTAGGTCTCTCCGAAAAAAACCCATATGTCCTCCTTAAGTATCTAGGGGGTCTACACAACCATCTATGGAAGCAAGTAATGTTGTTCAATCACAAATTTGTGGATGAAGCTTGTGTATTTTCATAGTACCTAGATAACATAAACCTGGATAAAGAGAAATACAATGGATCAAAGTAGAAGGAGAAACAAGATGCCTTTATGGAGGAGAAGAAGAAATGGATGAGGGGAAAAGATAAAAATATGGAAGCCACAACACACCAGTGGAAAGATCCCAGAAACCACTATAACCACTAAAACATTAACGATAATATAGAGGAGAAGTGTTGGAAGTTACATCCAAATATTAACCCCAAGAATAAAAAGAAAGATAATAAGAGGAATAATCTCATGTCCACTAATTCGAGCAACTAGGTTGAAAGAAACTCGCACATAGATGAGAATATCGTCTTTACATAAGTGTAGATGGAGGTGAATCTAAGTAGCCTTGAACAACATGAATAGAAGAAAATGAGAAAACCCTTCCATATAAATATATAGTTAAATAAGACAAATATTGATGCTTTGATTGACTCAGGATCTTAGGAAAATATCATTGTAGCATAGTTGATCAACAGATTAGGATTGTAAGTTTGTGGTCATGCAAGCCCATATCCATTGGGATGGGTAAATAAGGATGTATAGTTAAAGGTAACAAAACAATTCAAAATTAGATTTCCTATTAGTGTTGATTTTACTAATGAAGTAGAAGTAGATGTATTTCCTCGTGATGAAGTGGTGTTTAAAAATCCATACATGTACATGCAGGATGAAATATGATGTAGAGAACCAACCAATACCGACTCGTCAAGGATGGAAAATCATTCACCATCAATGCACACAAAGGCAATTCAAAATTTTCATTGGTAAGATCCTACTAAGCCAAGAAAACTAATCAATTCAAACAACAAGTATGGTTTCTATTTTTAAGAGAAAAACTGTATGTAGAGGAGCAGTAAAAGGAAATGCATCCTTGGATATGTCTAAACCTTGCTTGGAAAATTGGGGTCTGAAAACTTCTAGGAGCGTTTTGAGGCATTAATGAATTTTTTTGGGGTAATTTTTTTTTCTTTAAAAGATCACCTTTTTATCATATTCCACACACAAGTACATTTCCAATGATGCAAGAAGTGCATCAATCAGAGTTTGTACACAAAATTTATGTCACTTAGAAGTTGACCTTCATCTTTTCATCGCCATAATTCATGAAAATGCCACATAAACCCAATTATTAATGAAAAATGGGCTAGCCACATGATTATGATGAATAAGACTATAGAAGAGTCTATATTGTGACTATATTTAAAAGTTGAAGTTGTCAAACCTATCCACTAGCAGGCTATTGGGCTATGTTATAATCATACCACTAGGAATAAAAGAGGGGTATGAAATAGAGAAAAAAAGGAGGATTTTTCCACTTTAGTAACCCACAGGCCATAGGGCATACTTCTTTATACTCATAGACATTTTCTATTTAGAGAAAGAGAGCAGAGTGGCCTCACCTTCTAGCTAGGTTTTTCCCCTGAAAAGGTTTCCTAGGTCATATCTTGTGTCAAATGTGTTTGAGAGATTTTATTTCATTGTTATGGTATTCAAGCTCCTGTGGTTATAAATTGTTGAAGAGCTCTCTGGATTATCCACAATGTTATAGAGTATTCATCGATGTTTCAAATCCCAACGAGGATCCATCTTGAGGAAAAATTATTGAATAAAGGATTGAAAGAAGGATTAGGTCATGGATTAATAGTGAAAAGAGAAAATAAAAAGAGCCGACAAGAACTATTTAATATTTAATATTTTATTTTATTTTAATAAATTATTTCTAAGTAATAAGTTTATATTTTAATATTTTATTTTATTTTATTTTAATAAACTATTTCTAAGTAATAGTTTTATTGATTATTTAATTTAATTTTGAGACAATTAATAATAACAATTTACTAAGTAATAATATTTAATTATTAATAATAATTTATTTATTATTAATAATTATAATTATTACTAACTAATTTCTTAAATAAATTCTATATTGAGTCGATTAGGAATTAATTAATTAATACTTAATAATACTTAATAATAATTATTGGAATTAATAAATAAATTTGTGTGTTCATATATGTATATATATATGATTTAATCTATTAACTAATTTAAGATTTTTAGTGATGATGATGATGATGATGGTTAATGTCCACTGAGACCAATATTTGGTCTATCGGACCTAAAGAAAAGAGTTATTTAGTTTGATTTAAGATTGTATTCATATGCTCAAAAATCTTGGAGAGAAGCCTCCCGAGCTCACTATAATTTTGACATCTTAAAAGGCTAGGAAGATCAGTATTGCAACAAAGATTATGAAATTGAGCTCTAATCTGGTTGTACGCGGGGCACTCTAAGAGGAAGTGATTCTCATCCTCAATGTTCATATTCTCATAGATATGGCAGATCCTTTCCATCCATGATGTTTTAGTGATGCAGGAGCATTAGACGAAGAGGAAAATACTTTGTATTTTAAACTTAGGGATTTTTAATTTTCTAGAGGGGTTAGGTTTTTATGGATGATTTGAGTGGGTTTTATGTATTTTTAATTAAATATTGTAAATAATTGAGAATATGAGAGAAGTTAGCCAGTTGAGAATGTAAATGGATGATAGATTTTTCTACATATTAATTTAGAAATTAGTTTCATTAATTATGGGAGAGAGAGGATCCTTAGGGATTCAAGAGTGATTTTAGGATTTGTTGAGATATTTGGGGGTTTGTTGAGTGATTAAAGGGATGAGAACCAAAATTGGTTCTATTAAATTATTATAAATTATTAAGCCTCAAAGGCATTGAGATCAGAGAGAGTGAGAGTGTGAGTATAGAGAAGGGTTCTACTTGGAAGCCTTAGGGCAATTGTAAAGGGCCAAATGATTTGGAAATCAGGCCAAGGAAGGAGATTGGTATGTAAGTATTGTGTGTATTAATACATCATTTGATTTCTGAAGTTTATGCCTTCTTCCTGAGTTGTGTTATAATTATAATTCAATATCGATTGATTGGTGTATGTTGTTGGTTATAAGAAGAACTGTAATGAACAATGATAGTAATAAATTGTTGTGTATTTATGAAATAAATTCTAAATCAAAGTGCGTCTCCAGTCTTGGATAAGATGAGCGATTTTTGTATTAAGAGATTGCAAGCCTTGATTTTAAATGAGTATCAATTTATATCGATTTTATCTGCATATGTTGAAAAGGGCGAAAAAGGGAAAGGATCAAATCGAATTTCAAAATTTGGTTTGGTATTGGTATATTAGTTTTGATAAATCGACTTGAAGAAAGGCATTGAAATTTATGAAACTAGTTGAATTACATGGAATGGGCGAAGACATTTAAAATTAAATGACAGCGTTTGTATGGGATTTCATGATCTGTTAATGAATCGATATCTGTGCAATCGACTCACAACAGAGAAGACATTATTTGTAGGTTTGATTTTGGTATATAAGCTATCCTACAGTGAATTGACATTTAAAATTGCAGAGAAGGGACACAATTCAAAGTGAGTCTGGCAAGATTGTTGAAGACAGAGTTTGAACGTGTCATTAAATAGTAAGGAGAGTGATTCAGTGTTAAACGCAGAGCGGAGGTTTAAAAAAAAAAAACTCGGTTGGCAGAATGATGAAATCGATTTGGGTTTTGGATCTGGATATACTGATGAGCATTGAAGGCACAGGTCCTGAGCCTTGAAATACAAAGAGCAAGGACGCAGAGTTTTAAACTCTGTGTGAAAAAGTTGAATGCAATTGAATGAAGTCAATGATGCCATGGATAAGACGCAGAAGGAAAGCAATAGATCGATCTAAGTCTGATACAGAATAAATCAGCGGAAGCAGTGACATCATAAAGAATGGCGCAAGGGAAAGGGCGATGTTGAATCGTATGAAAACTTGGTGTTGGTCGAGTTTTGAGGTGTGGCAACGCGCACATTTACAGATGAATGTGATGTGCTGGTAAGTCATGTTTGAATGTTATTCAACTTCTAATGAAATCTAAGTTGTGCAGTGAAAGTTCGCACGCAGGATATTGGGTGAGATCGAACGAAGGCGTCGTGGTAGAAATCAATTGAAGGTCCTCCGTATATGTGTTCTGCGTATAAGAAGGTTGGAGCGAAACTTAGTGTGGATTGAATTCAAAAGGAACTTCTTTGAGATTGAGTGAGTTCCAAAGCATGGAGATATGGACTCACGAAGCATAGAGACGGAATGGTAAGTGCGTGGGTCAATTGATGTTAGCATTCGGTTTTTAATCATAGCCTGAATTGGGTAATTGCCATAGTGAAAATCGATGTGTGAAAGCATTCGTCAAACTTGAATAAGATGGAAAGCGAATTATGAATTTGCAAAGATCACAAGGTATGTTAATAGAAATTGAAGTCTGGGTGTTTGATTAATATAATTTTTCATATTATTATGAGTTTCCTAGATGGGGAATTTTAATGGAGTAGAAAGTGTGAAGTGGGATTTTAATTATGAATTGAATGTTCATAAAGTGGAAGTGCCAATGGATTTTTTTTTTTAACCATTGTTTTAATTTGTAAAATTAAAGCTTCCGCACAAGTAGAAATTGCCAGTGAGTGGATTTACTTGGCATGAAATTGGAATGGCATCTGGGAGAGTTGATTCTGGGTTTGCAGGGTTTGCCCTGCATCATTTAGAAACTGTCCAACAACATGTTTCACTATGGAGCTCATGAGAGTTCGTTCTAATCTTAGCTATATTAATTTTCTTATTTGAGCTAGTTAAAACAGAGAGATAATTTTGATCTTCTAGGGTGGGGTTGATGACCTCCTTATAATATCTTAATTTTCTTTTAGCTGCTAGATCTTTCTCACACCACATTTTTTCTTTGAACTTAGAAGGAACAATTTTTTTAATGTTATTAATGTTTTGCAATGCAACATTCTCGTCAATCTCCCAATGGTTTAACCAAGCCTTGGTGTCTTTATACCAACCTCGTTTAAGCCTTAGGTGGTTTTGGATAGAATTTAAAGCTAGCTTAGGAAGTCTATGGTCTCCTATGCTATTGAGCTTGTGCTTGTACAACAGAAGCCTAGTCATAGCTAGGCTCTCGTTAGGGAAAGACCCACTTCTATAAGGAGAATAGGATAGGGTGTATTTCTTTTAATTTTAAGGTTATACGTTATAAAATACTTTTGGGTTTGCTCAATATTTCTCCAGGATCCTCTAGAGATGTTGCAACCCCAAAAATCACATCCGTATAAGATAACAGGAGTGAATAAAGTTTTAAAGAGGAACTTCTTTCTATCCCACATTACGAGGTTTGTTGTTTTAAAATTATTTTCAAGACCAAAATAATATTTCCACCCCCCATTAATCCTTTTCTGAATGCTATAGTTCCATTTGAGCTTGTGATGAATATCAATTCCTAGGTACTTGTAAGAATACACTTCCTCCAAGTTACTATTGTTATACATCAAATTAGCGTAAGTGTCCTTCTTGGATTTGCTAATCATAACTTTTTTTTTGTCAATTTTAAGAGACATGCCAATGGTAAAGCATAAATCCTTAAGAATTCTAAGTTGCTTATCAAGATTAGATGGGAACCTTGCGAGAAGAAAAATATCATCAGCATAGAGAAGAAGGATGATGACTATCTTAGCTAAGATCATACTAGCACATCCTGCTTCCTCTAAACAGCCTTCTAGCTTGTCGATGTAAATGCCAAATAGGGTAGGGGAGAGGGGGAAACCTTGTTTAACTCCGATATTACACTTAATATCTTTCGACCACCCCTCATTTCTCTTTAACTTGGAAATTACATTCTCGTATAACCTTATAGCAGCCTCTCTTAGCTCGAAAGGAACATTTAGCTCTTCTAATCTATTCCATAGGTTGTTTCTAGGAACCGTATCGAAAGCCTTTCTAAAGTCCACAAAGCAAAAAAAGAGATTGGATTTATCATTGCGTCATTCCTCCATAATGATCCTAAGCGTAACGAGGTGGTTCGTTGTTGAATGCTTCCTTCTAAAACCCGCTTGGCATTTAGCCCTCTTACCTTCACTTTCAAGCCAAATGCTCAACTTCTTTTCCAAAATAATACCATATAACTTAGCTAAGAGAGGGTTGATCATAATTGTCTGATAATTAGAGGGGTTATTTGTATCCTCACTTTTAAAAATAGGGATAATGAGGCTCTGAGTCCAAGGTTTAGGGAACCCTTGATCGCTTGGTTGAAAAGCTTGTGGATGTGGGGTATGAGAACAGGACCTCCAATTTTTAAGATTTTCGCTTGGTAACCTTCAATTTCTTTAGCTTTCCCATTTTCCAAGTGTTTAACCCCAAAATCAATGTCTTCTAATGATAAAAATTCTTTCGTTGTGAGCAGGGTTTCAAAGTTATCCCTGGCATTTGGAGATTCATAAAGCTTTTTAAGGTAGGAATTCCAGTCGTGTAAAGAAATTTTATTATTATCTTTAGTTTTCCTAGTTAGAATCTGCCTCCAGAATTTCTTAGGAGCCACCTTAGAGAGGTGTAAGAGATTCTCTTATCTTTTACAAATATATTTCCTTTTTTTCCTTTTAGTTAGGGCTTTGTAGATTTTTATCTTGTCAATTTTGAGAGATTCATCAACAGCTTCCTTAATTTCTCTCCTCGCACTTTTACAACCTTTGTCATACCATGGGTTGGTTTTGCTATTTCTTTTATTACTTGAGACTTCAATTGAGAACTTGTTAGTTTTTAATTCATTCAGAAAAATATCGTTTTTATTTCTATCAAAGATTAATTTCTTTTGACTATAAGGATTATCTTCAATGGGATCTCTATGCATGACAAAATTGAGAGTTATGAGTAAAGGCCTATGATTAGAGTTAGGCTCATGGTCGTCTAAGATGTCAAATTTTATTATTTCATTGTATAAAGGGAGATCGAAAATAACATAGTCTACCACGCTGCTGCCAAGCCCATGGATGCAGGTCATCTAGCTAGAATTGGGCCACTTCTTTATATCGTTGCAAATTATGAGATCCTAAGCACTACAAAGCTTGACTAGCTCCGACCCAAACAAATTATCCCTGAGGTCTTCAGAGCTCCTTTTGTACCGGCTAGCCAGAGTAAGGTCTTCGTCTAACCAAAGAGGATTGGGGTTGGAATGATTGCTTAGAAGAATAGCTTGGTTGCTTGAAGTTTGAGCATTAAAGTCACAATATTTGCAATAACCTCAGTTATTTTATTTTAATTTAATTATTAATTAAATCAGATTTTTTATTTACTAATTTAATTATTAATAAAATAGAGTTAATAAAATTAATACAAATAAAAATAAAATAATTATTTACTAATTAATATTAATATTTGTCTACCCAAAAAAATAAATAAAAATTAAAAAATAGTTATTTATTTTTATTCTTATTTTACTAGGATAAGAAAATTCATTTTTAATCAAAAAATTATTAGTTATTAAGAAATCAATAATATATCAATAGATACTAATTAATATTTAATTTTTAAAACATTATATACTAATAATTATTATTAATTAATTAATTTTTATTAATTCTAAATCAAAATTAATTAATAGGGATAATTATTAAAAGTAAATAATTTAATCATTTTAAAGAAAATAGTATTACTGCTAGATCTAAAATCGCCTAAACCCTAAAATTTAACAGAAGAGAAACAAACCAGAGATACTATACCTAGGAGGATGATGAACTAGAGGAACAAATTTGTCGCATTAGAGGCCACCAAATGTCACTGATTTCACATCCTCCATCCCTGTTGAGGTTATGAGAATGTTTTATAATCTCTAGTGTCCCTTTAATTTTCCTGCTTCGATAGTGTTCCTCTAGCAATGATTCTGGAATCCTCTATAAGCATATGATGTTTAGTTTTTGAGGAGTGTTCTGCAAGGACTGAGGTGCGAGATCTCTCATTCTTAATATCAGCCCCGTGTTCTTTAAGTCTTCTTTGCGTCAAACACCTGGTTTTCCCAATATAAATTTTCCCGCACAAACAGTCAATATTGTAAACTCCTTTAAGTTTTTCGTGACTTATACTATCTTTAGCTGACTGCATTCTTTGTCTTATTGTTCCTGCTACTAAAAATTGCACGAATATGTCCTTCCTCCTGAGAACCCTGGTGATTTGATCAGTAACACACTTGATGTATGGTATAAAAACACTACCACAATTTTCTAGGTCCCTGGTTCTTCTTGGACAGGACCGAACCCTCAGCTCGTTTTATGGATTTTCTGATATCTTTCTCTTTATAACCTATACCCCTAAATACGGGCGTCAAGTGATTAATTCCCTCTTTAAAGTGATACGTATCAAATATCCTTAGGGGTCTCACAACAAGAGTATTAATGACACCAAAATTTTGACCGGATGATGGTAAGACTCTGCATGAAGATAGCTTTCAGTATGAGTATTATTTCTAAACACCTGATGCCCTACTGTTACATCATCCTTCCTGGTAACAAGGAAATCTAAAAAAGGAATGTTCTTGTTTTCTTCAACCTCCATAGTAAACTTAATTTATGAGGAAATGGAGTTAAGGAGATTAAAAAATCTCTCAAGATTTTCCTTCCCATGTGTCCACTTTATGTCGGTGTCATCTACAAATCTCTTCCACCAAGCTAGTTTTAAGAGAGAGGAGGCAAGGGCCTTCTTCTCAAAGTGATCCATATATAAGTTGGTGACAATATGTGAGAGCAGTGATACCATTGCGACACCCAATACATTCTTATAGTATTCTTCTTGGAAGCTGAAAAAAGTGGATCGTAAACAAATCTCTACAAGCTTAGTTGTTTCCAGATCAGTAACTTCTTTAATAACCTGAACTGCCTCATCTAATGGAATCTTGGTAAATAATGAAACTACATAAAAACTTACCAAAATTTCTTCCTCCTCGACCCTCCCATCTTTAATAAGTTTAAAAAAATCATCAGATTCCTTTATGTATGAGTCAGTGTTTCCAACAAGGGGCTTAATAATCTTGGCAACAAATTTATCCAATTCATAGGTGGGAGATCATATGGTATTAATCCATAAATTCTTGGAATGACCTCACAAGAAGTTGTCAATTTCTTTTTTATCTTATCATCCAGACCAGAATTCATGATTTCCTTCTTGACTTCTCTTAAAACCCCACGAATGGGGTTGGAATTAAGTTTCTTGTAGCTACTACAATCTATATGCTCATTCATTTTTCTTATATAATAAACCTTATCTAAAACAACAACAACCCTCCCTTGTCTGCCTTAAGGACCACAATTTTGTCATTATTCTAAAGGGCTCTAAGAGCAATAAGATCGTATTTGCTTAGATTGCTCCTAGGGTCTCTCGCTTTCCTCAATATAATGGAGCATTCTTGTATTAATTCTTATTTTTCATCCAAGGTTAAACTTTGAATCCCTTCCTCAATGCTGCAAATAATGCTCTCTTTTTTAATGTCTTTAGGGGAAACAACAAATCATAAACCCTTGTTGAGGATCCTAATGGTTTCTTGACTTAACTCCACAGAAGATAAGTTAACAACCTTCTTATTTTTGGGTCCAATGTGGTTATGAGACATCCTCATTTGCATCACCATTTAAGCGATCATCTATAAGGTCGTTATCCCCATAACCTTGGCATATCTCTTTCTTGCTCCCTGCTATGCTAGCTAAATGCTGAGAGAATAAAAATTCTCTTGAAACATTATCATTTCGGGGTCCATTGGGGCTATGGCCCAAATCCTTCTCTTCATTTAAGCACCCATCAATATGGTGTCTATCAGTACAACAACAGCTACTATTCATATAACTTCGACTAATCTCTTTAACATCAATCTTGCTGCCTACGGGGCTGGTTAAAATCAAATTATTTTCTAAGACTGATCTACCACCACGTGAATAATTTCTACCACTCCTATCATTCACACTATTATTGATGTTATCAACATCACAACAGCTCTTGGAAAAATATTTTAAGGGTTGAATAGGGTTAAAACATAAACCGCCATCTAATTTTGAATGATCTGACACATTGGATCCATGCCTAGTTGGTGCTGAGTTGGCTTGAGAGCCATGAATTATTAATGTCTTACTGGCATCTTGGCAGACATTAAAAATATTCATAGTTTTATATGAATCTCTAATTCCTTTACTATCTAGTGTTGTTGTAGCAGCTAAATTCAAACTGCCCTTGTAATCACGACTGCTCATAATCTCAAAAAATGATAGCAACCTTGATGAGGAAGCACACTCTCTAAGCATAAGCAACTCTTTATCATTGTAAGTAATCGAATTCTTCCTTGTCAGATCAACAGTCATACCTACTGCATTTATGATGCCATAAGATTTAATTAGCGCTCCATTTCCTGAAATCTTAACAGATTCCTTGCTGACATGGCTATTAACCAAGACAAATTTTTATCTATATAAACTACCTGGAACCTCCACATTGCAATCCAAAATCGAATTGCTAGAACAACCAAAGGTTTTTATTAATATGGATTTCCTTCTGTCAGAGGTACTACTCAAAACTAATTCTACACTACCTGGAACCTCCTTCACATGCTCCAACATTGAAATATTACTGGTAGAGCAACCATCAACATTCATCACTCTAGACTGTAACGAGCCATCGATGCTTATCACTCCTGGAGAGTTAATTATGAGCGTTGGAACCTCAGAGAAACCAGAAGTTGCCACCATCAATCTGTAATATGTATACCCATTGACTGACTATGTATACCCATAGGAAGACTGGTTTTCATTTGCACCACACAATCGGCTCTCATTTAGCAATTCTCCTGATGTTTTCAATCTTTCTAGCTTGTCTATCACGAGCCACCTGACCCTCTTTCTGAGCCTTGAGAGCGGCTCTTACATCTATAGTTTTCCATAATTCAAAATTAATTGAATTATCCAATTTTAAATGCATAGATAGAGAAGAGTGCCCAATTTTATCCAAAACAACACATGTCCTTCTGATTTCCCCATGAATTAGGTTAAAACTAAGTTTTAAAAAATATCTATTGTATCTGCAAAGGTGAAAATTATGTTTAATTCACATGTATATTGTATTAACAATAATCTACATATCTATACATCTAAAGAGAAATAAAATTGTAATAGTGTATATTTTATATTTTTAAGTATAATTTTATTAGATATGTTGTGACGACTTGTCCAACAGAATATCCACAACAATTTATGGATCATATTAGTATTAGAGCAAGTTTCTTTGGGTATATTGTCGATATTTGTAGGGGATTCAGATCGGTGGGGCCAAAATTTGTAAAACCCTAATCATGGTTGATAAATTTGTGAATAGCCCTCATAATCCTGCAGAGAAGAGGTTTTCACAGCTACAATAATAATTCGTGGATATAAACATGTAGTGTAAATCTCCCCATAGTGGCCCTGAGAAATAATATTGGGATATTCATAGAAGATGGGGGTTCTAATGCAAAGTACAAATCAGAGGGGGGATCAAGAGATTGAGAAGAAACAAAGAGCCAGTCTAAAAAGGGATCTGAAAAATATCAAGCTAGTTTGAGTGTCGTGAATCCTTCATATTCCCTATTCAAAATGGAAATGAAGGTTTATATCAAGTTATACCATGGTGAGATCGACACCCTGAAGCTGAATCACTGGTTTCAACAATTGGAACTATATTTTAGTGTCCATCACATTGTGGAATAATAGAATATTTCATTTACGCGACTAAAATTAGAGGACCATGCCCTGACTTGGAGGGAAAGCAACACAAAGACCCTAAATTTGGAGGGAGAACCTCCACTTAATAAGTGGGAGGAATTTAAAACCCTCATTAAGTCATATTTTTATCGTATTGGGTATGAAGAGGACCAGTGGATCTTGTGCCACTACTTCAGGCCAAAGTTGAGACAAAGTGTGCATAAGTACATACATAGTTTAGAAAGATAGCCACAATGTTGGGTATCTCCCTAAAAAACCCAAATGTACTCCTCAAGTATTTGGGGGTTCTAAGCCACCATCTGTGGGATCAAATTATGTTGTTCAAGCCTAGATCAATGGATGAAGCAAAGGGAGAAACAATATTATTCTTAGGGGGGAAAGAAGAAGAAAAAAGAGGGAAAAGATAAAAATATGGTAGGGATGACACATCAATGCAAAGATCCCAACAACCACTGCAAATTGACGGCCATACATAGGAGAAGTGTTGGAAGTTTCATCTAAATCTTAACTCGAAGAACAAAAAGAAAGATAATAATAAGAAGAATCTAATGGCCAATGATTCAAGAAACCAAGTTGAAAGTAGCTCGGACGTGGATGAGAAGATATTTTGTATGACAATGTAGAAGGAGGTGAATCTTAGTAGCCTTCAAAAATAGAAGGAGAAAGAAATGAACAAACTCTTCCATATAATGATACAGGTCAAGAAAACCAATATTGATGCTCTGTTTGACTCTGGATCATAGGCATATCTAACTACAGCAAATATGGTCAAGAAATTGGGATTGGAATTTCGTGATCATCCAAGCCCATATCCACTGGGATGGTAAATAAGGATGCAGACCTGAAGGTAACAAAATAGTGCAAAATTGGATTTCCGATTAGTGTTGATTTTATTATTAGGTAGAACTAGATGTGGTTCCCCTTGATGTATGTGGATTCATTTTTGGGAGTCCCTACATGTACATGTGAGATGAAATATTCATGCATAGATCTAACCAGTATCGGCTCATCAAAGATGGAAAATTGTTCACCAACAATGCACACAATGGAAAGTCAAAAATTTCAATGGTAAGTTCCAACCAAGCCAAGAAATTGATTAGTTCCAACAAGAAGTACGCTTTATTGTTTTTGAGGGAAAATTACTCTGTAGAAGAGTTAATAAGAGATGGGTTATTGGGGCCCAATTTTTTTTCCAAACTTTTTGTAAGTGTAGGACCATGTCGTAAGGGTAAGGAGCGTGGAAGGTTGAATGGCACTCAACATGGGATTGGCATGGTAGGTAGAGCACAATGCAAATGGATGTCATGTAATATGGTAGTAGTGGCACCCAAGGATGGGAGGCATGTGTAGAATAATATTGGTTATTGGAATGTTGCAAAATAGTGCAGCTAGTTGAGGGTAGTGTGGAATATTAGAAATTGGATATATTTTTTGGAAAGAGGAGAAGGGGTGAAGTGGAGCTGACTGGAGAGAAGGATATTTTCAATAACTGATGATAAGCATGGGACAACTGAGGAAGGATTAATAAAATATCCTAACGACTTTCAAAGAAAATGGAGTGATCGGGCGAGGGGCCAAAAGGGTTCGAGAGGTTTCCAGATGAAGATAAGAAGGGTCACTTAGGGCAAAGCATGGGTTTATGATGTTGGATGTTGGTTGTTAGAGACTAAATGTTGGACAAGCATAGAAAGGAGAGGTTGAGCCTCAAAGTCTCTACTTAATCTTTTTATTTGTTTTTTTTGAGTCTCGAGTGTATGTTTGAGTTTGTTGTTACTAGGAAGCCTTACTTTAATTAAAATATTTACTTTTATATGAATTTTTTATTTATGGATTAGGTTCATGGTTTGGTTCCTGTCGGTGCATAGTGTTAATCTAGAGGTCTAATGAGCTTGTTTGCTAAATGAATGTAACTTTGGGCGTAGTGCCTCTTTTAGTAATGAGAATATAATCCAATGGATCAAGGTGTTGTTTAATCTCTTTTTTTCATTTACCTGAATGTTGTATCCTAATGAGAAGGTATTGGTTTCTATGTGATTCTTATGTTGAATTTTCATTGTTGAGTTTTCCTGATTTGGTTAATCATAATAACTATGTTATATGAGACCATTGCATGCAGAAGTGACTATTTCTATTATGAAATTTTATGAGTATCTCTAAAGAGAAAAATAACTTTCATGGGAAGGGTAAAATAATCATTGATGCTATCTATTCATAGGTGGATTAATCTGGTTCTAGTGTTGAGTTAACCCTTAATGACTGAATCTGTCACATGTTGTTACCTTCCATGCAAACTTGTCTATTGCTTTATCTGATGGACCAAAAATCTTGCGTTATGTGTGGTAATAGGTCGATAGTGAAGCATGTGTCAGCTAGAGGTAGTGTGTCATGAGTCATAAGATAGTCCTATCAAACTGTGGAAAACTAGTTCCAATATTCACCCATTAGCATCTCGAGTGAGACATCACTCACTTCGTGGATGTTGCTGAAAGGGTCAATGCTAAACAGGTATTTGTTGCCCACCGCGTCACAAATCTTGGTTCTGTCAGGATCATGTGTGCCAAAAAATGGTTTTGTTTTCAAGACTAAGATGGATGTGTGACAGTATTGTCCTATAAGAATGGGGAAACAGTGGAACCCAACAAGGGAGGAAATTACACAGTGGTTCAAATGGAATTTGTGTAATTTTTCTGTGAAATATATAGGAGATAAGAACTAGAGCCCAAAGAAATGGCTACAAAAGTACATATTTACCAATTTTCAAGAAGCTTTCTTCAAATATTTTAATAATATCTTAATGGAGTGGATTTAGTGGTTAAGGATAAAAACCCAACGTATTTGCATGACAAGCCAAGGAAGTGGACAAAAGAGGAAGTACATCAGCTCCAAGTTATAAGAAACAAGACCTATCATGTTCTTGAATTCTGGTTTGAAAGTGCTCTCAAAGGATATATTATGGAGTTTGTAGTAGAAGCGACAATGTCCTAAACTATAGCGGAGCAGAAATTTATGAAGGGACCGAGAGGTAGACTTATAAGGTCAATATAGTTGTTGATAAAGATGATCTTGTATGACCATGGTTTTTTTCCTATGGATTCTGACACTATGAGAAACTAAGTCAACCACTTAGAAGGGGAAGTGAGGAAGACCTAGGAGATGATTTGAGGAGCATAAAAGGATAAGAGGAAGAAGGACTATGGTGGAGGTTGACATTGGGCCCGAAACTATGCATAAGGGAAAGGATGGAGCAAGATATTTATGATGATGACACTTTGAGGAGTGGGAGGAGGTACTAAGGGGGTGACATGGGAGGATTTCAAACAACGTAAATGCCTTCCGAAAGAAGGAGCCCAAAGGAAGGGGATAGGAGAAGCCATAAGAGGACACAGATTATCTCTAGTGACTAGAGATATGAAGGGATGTAGTTCAACACACTACGAATGAAGGAAGGAGAGAGAGAAAAATGGAGTCCATTTAGTATGAAATATTTGGAACTAGAACAACAAAATCATACCATACCTGCTGTCGAACCCACAACCCTGCACGCATCCAAAAATAGGAGGGGAGCACTCAACATACTGATATGACCAGTGTGGAAGGTAATTGTAGTCAAGGAGGAAGAAATAGTAGAATTAGATGAATTGGTCCAGTTTTAGGATAGGAAATACAAGGTTCCTAAACTCATAGTGGTGCAGAGTAAAGTGCGCAGTTTTTTGGAAGTTTAACAAGCGCAAGTGGGAGTACTTCGCCAGGAAGTACTGCGTAGACTACCATGGTAGGCTTAGTTTTGCAGATGCCGATGTTTCACAATGCTGGGAACGAGGAACCAAACAACACTTTTTTGTATGTGAGGTTGTCTAAACAGCTAATGCAACACCCTCCTCCCAAATCTACCCAAGTAAGCGACCAACTAGGGTAAACATGTGACGAAGAGTTACTATGATCTTATTCAACCTCCTAAGTGACCTTAAGGAAATGGAATCGATGGAAACACATCAAACAGACCTTCCACATCAACAACAAAACTCCCAAGAGATATCCCAACCACTCAAGTAACCAGCCCTTGGGTCCCACTGATATTTTATACTATTAAACCCCTTGATTCTCTCTTGATATGGGAAAGGGTGTGGCTGTGAGGCTCTAGATGCTCCCACAACATAGGCATGCATGCATCCAGGGAATTTTTCCCACAAACATGTGCCAGTGTCCCTAGGATTTGAGACACTTTTTAAGGCAAAGAACACAGGTCACTTCCCAGAACTCAATGAAAAGTTTAGAAGTGAAATATAACAGTGCAATAAGGATGCACAAGAAAAAATTTAAACAAGGACTTGACTAGACCCCTACTAGCCATGATAGGAATTTCATCAAACATATGATAAATATGTAATCTATAGGTTTAAATAATAGATCTGAGCATAGGAGTCTCATACTTATCTAATAATCACAAAGAAGCATTTTTTCCTCATTACATTAACTACATTATCATCTATTTTGACATAGATGCATTGTTCATTCATTTACGAATCAAAACATGATGAGATCCATACATCATAACCGCCATAAAACAAATTCATAGCTATCATATAAGAAACAGAAATGGAAATCATATAATAGCCATATAATACACATAATAACAAGCATATTTACCCATAAATATAAGAGGAAAATAGCTCTTATAGCCACAACCAAAATGCAACCAAGTCTGGGACCTCCACGTTCCACCCGACCATAGACATGGCTAGGCCAAATCTCTCTTCATTCATTCACCCCCGTGCCATATTCCAAGCATGAATGTGGGATCTCATAAATAAAATCAAACAAACCAAACTAGGGCTTCCAGAGGCCAAACCACCTCACATTTGTACATCACAGCCATCACCATATTGGTCTCCACCCAAGTTGTCTAGGGCTCCAAAGAATTTTTTCTAACCAAGGCTCCAAGAATACTAACCCAACCCAAGTTGTTACAAGGCTCTAGAGTGTTTGTCCAACCAAGGCTCCAAGACTAATAACTCAACCCACCTAGGACTCCAAATTTTTTATCCAACCAAGGCACCAGGAATAGTAACTCAACCCACAGCTGCCACCGGGCTCTAGAGCGTTTTTCCAACCAAGGCTCCAGGAACTAGTAACTTAACCTACAACTAAAGGAACATGAGAAACAACCAAAAAATAAATAATGAAATGAAACCATAACACCATGTCTGATTTGATTAAGGTATGTTAGTAAAGATATGATAACTCCTCTTTTAGATTTTCAAATAAATCTTTTACCTGTGCTTAAGGGTTCAAGTTCTCTTGCAAGTTACTGAGTCTCAAGGGTGATTTTTATGTTAATTTTATGAACAAATTAACATAAAACAAATATTGAACATCAGCAATAAAAATTATTGTACATCACCATACAACACATTAACACAAGGATTTTATGAAGGAGTTCACCCC
The DNA here is from genome assembly GCA_034641835.2 of Pinus albicaulis. Taxonomy (NCBI): domain Eukaryota; kingdom Viridiplantae; phylum Streptophyta; class Pinopsida; order Pinales; family Pinaceae; genus Pinus; species Pinus albicaulis. The sequence goes on from CM076582.1 coordinate 599,024,127, forward strand.
TCCTGGGTTACATCTCTTTGGTCCAGCTTCAATGGCTTGGCCCTCTATATTATGCTCAAATTTGAAAATTTTGTGTTTACAATGTGTTTATGCTCCTAAAACCTATTTCATTGAATCAAGAACACTCAAAAATGGTACCTTAGCCTCTTTCTGCTCCTGATTTGGTCAGAAACTAAATGAGTTATGGCCTGACCTAATTTTCCCACAATTTGGTCTACAATTTGCACAAAATATGGGCTAGTCCTAAAAATCATCCCAGAATTTGGAAAACTGTCCTACAATTTCACCGACCAATTGTGAAAATTGTGGGACAGTTAATTTTTCTAATAACGCCTTTAAACTGGATTAGCGCTAACAAACCCACATTAGGTGTTAATTAACTAAGATTATGGTTTTATTTGTGCACTTATGGATTAGTGTTAATAACACCATTAACCGTTAAGTAAAACTGGATTGAGGTTTTAATTGCGCTTATGGGTTAGTGCTCTTCTCAAGGTCTTGGGTGTTGGTCACATGATTTTTGGGTTGGCCCCCTCTCCCCCCATCAGCACACTTTGTAAACATTAAATAGATGTGGAGTCCTTACATGGTTAAGACTCATGGCATAGGATAGTTGGTAAAGGTGTGTGTTAGCTTGGAGTAGGTATTGGGTTCGACCCCCACCCAGTCCCTCTAGTCCTTCACCATAATTTTACACTGCCATAAGGGGGACATGTGACAGCCCCATGCTAAGCCAAATGCCTCCTCCTCATTGTCCTTTTAACAGCCAATAGAAAATTTCCAACACACAATGAATATGCACCAACCAAACTCTGCCACTTGGCAGCCAATCATTCACTGGAGATATGGTTTGACCAACCTATTGACCTACCCAGTCAGCATGCCATGTCAGTAGTACAGACTGCTGACTAGCTCCTTGTCTACATAATTTTTTTCCAAATTTTCTTTTTTAGGAAAATAGACAAAACTCATTTTTGAAACCATACGGAGTCCATTTCATGCGAAACGAGTTGCGCCTGATTCAGAATGATGAAAACTACGTAGTCGTTCAAGTTTCGTTTCATTCTGATAATTATGATTTTTTAGCATAATTATGAGCACCTGATCATTCCTCCCCACTGGAAGCTTTTTCACCCCAAAAGGTCATATTCAGTTGTTGAAAAGTTGAGGGTACAGTTCCCGCACCTTCCCAATTTCAATCCATTTGGATTTTGAAGGATTTGTTCCTTTGAGCCCCACTCGAAGATAGTCGACACTTCCTCTTTTCGATGTCCTTTTTCTTCTGTCAAGTATGGTGTCTTGTTGAAGTTCATTAAAGAATTCTAAAGAAAATTATTCAATATATGGAAGTTGAACATTCTCTCCTTGATCTTGAATTAAAGGAGGCTCATACAATCTTAAAGTTTCAACATTGACAACAGAGTAAATTTGCATGTATGAAGGAAAATCAAGCTTGAAGGCATTGTTGCCAATATTTTCCAGAATTTTAAAAGGACCATAACGGATTGGTTTCAACTTTTTACCTTCTCCTTGAATCCTTTCCTTGCTAATGTGAAGCCAAAATTCATCACCAACTTGAAACTTATGGTCCATACGATGCTTATCATGTCTCGCTTTATACTTTCCTTGAATTTTTTCTAGTTGATCTTGTACTATTTTATGGATCAACTGAATTTTCTATATGAATTTATTTGCTTTATCTATGTCTCTATGCCCAACTCTAGCCATATAATTTCTGAAAATGAAATTCAACGGTGACTTTTGCAATTATCCAATACATGCCTCAAATGACGATGTTTGTGTAGAGGAGTGTTTTGCACGGTTATAAGCATGTTGAATGTAATGCAATTGTTCATCCCACAACTTAGGATGTTTGACGCAATATCCTTGAAGAAGATGAATGATTGTTTGATTTACCACTTCAGTTTGACAATATTTTTGTGGATTAAAGGTTGTACTCTTCTTCAACTTAGTGTCCATCAAGTACCTCAAGCTTGACCAAAAATTCCCAACAAATCGAGAGTATTGATCACTTACAATAGATGTAGGAAACCCAAAATGAACCCAAACATTTTGAAATAAAAGAAGAGATGTTTTTTCAATTGTGAATTTCTTTTTACATGGCATTAATATACACATTTTTTTGAACCTATCCACAACTACATAAAAATAATCATGACCTATTTTTGACAAAGGAAGATCTCCTACAAAATTCATATAAATACTCTCCTATGGACGTGAAGGAACTGGAAGTGGTGTGTACAATCCTAACTTCCTATTACTAAGCTTAGTGATTGCACACAATGAACAACCTTTAATGAAAAGTGACACACTTCCAAGCATACGAGGCCAATAACAATACCTCTGTATATTTTCCATCGTTTTTCTTACACCAAAATGTCCAGCAATAAGAGAAGTTTGTTCTTCCCTTATGACATTCACTCTCTCCCCCTGTGAAATACAAAGCTTGCTCAAATGATACAACAAGTTATTATGTACATGGTAATCCAATTCCTCAACTTGGCGACCTTGACTCAAGTTTGCATAAACATCTTGAAAGTCGTTATCAAATGCATATTGTTCAACATAACTTTCATGTGAAATAGAAGTATTCTTTAGTAAAGTGACAACACTAATAATAGGTCTAGAAATCATAGCATCAACCTTGTTGTTTATACCTTTCTTATACCTGATGACCAAGTGGAATTGTTGTAAGAAACCCATCCATCGAAAGTTCCTTGACTGATGCAATTTAGTTTGTGATTGCAAGTATTGCAATGGTTAGTGATTGGTGTGAATGATGATTTCCTTTCCCATCAAATAGTGTTTCCACTTCTTCACACTTTGAACCAATGCATATAGCTCCTTGTCATAAGTAGGATAAATTATCACTACACCATTGAACATTTCTGAATGGAATGAAATGGGCTTACCATGTTGTAAGAGGACTACGCCCATGGCATAGTCACTTACATCGGTTTGAATCTCAAAGGGTTGTCTGAAGTTTGGTAGTGCTAGTATTGGGGTTGAACTGATATTCTCTTTCAAAGCATCAAATTTTTTTTGCTTCTTTCCTCCCCACTGGAGTACCTCCTTAACACTAGTCAATGCATGTAATTGAGTTTCAATAGAAGAAATATTAGCAATGAACTTCCTCCAATATTTTGTTGCTCCTAGAAAAATTCTTACCTTATTGGTCGTCTTGGGTTTTGGCCAATTCACAATGACCTCAACCTTAGAGGGGTCTCTCTTCAGCTCACCTCCACCAACAATATGTCCCAAATACACTAAATAAGTTTTACCAAATTCACATTTTGACATCTTCAAAAACAACTGTTCTTTTCTTAAGACGTCAAGTACCTTTCGTACATGCATGACATGTTCATCTCATGATTTGATGAATATCAAAATATCATCTAAGTAGAAAATTAAAAAATCATCAAGAAATGGTCTTAATACATCATGCATAATTCTCATGAAAGTAGTTGGAGTGTTTCAAAGACCAAAAGGCATAATAAGGCACTCAAACAATCCTTGTTTAGTTTTAAATGAGGTCGTCCATATGTCCTCTTCAGCTATTCTAACTTGATGATAACCACTTCTTAAGTCTAACTTAGTGAAATACTTTGCATACCTCAACTGATCTAGAAAATCATCTATTCTTGGGAGTGGATAACAATTCTTTACCCTGATTTGTTTTAGTGCACGGAAATCCACACACATATGCCATGTTCCATCCTTCTTGGGCACCAACACAATCGATGAACCAAATGGCGAGGTACATGGGCGAATTATCCCTTTATTCAACAACTCTTGTATTTTCTTCTTGATTTCTACACTTTCCATTCTTGAAATGTGATACATGCCAATATTAGGGAGTGAAACATCCTACTGCAGCTGTATCTTATGTTGGATTCCCCTCTTGGGAGGTAACCCCTTTGGTTCCTCAAGCATCTCGCCATGTTGCCTTACCACATCAAAAAAACAATATTTCAATTTATCATCATGTTGACGGGAAAAAACATCTGGCCAATAGTAGGGGATCTCCCCGGTAAAAAGTCCCAATTAGACTCTTGACCGTTTGTGATGGGGATCCCCTCCGAGGTGTGGGTCTGGCTACCGCTGAATATACCTTTTCTCAGACGAAGTATGAGCCCTGAAAACTCGTGAATACACAGTTACTTGAATGATACGAAACAAATGGTTGATGAGACCTCCTATAAATAAAACATTATGAATAGCAAAGCGAGTTTCGAAGCATGCAGCAAAAGGAAATGTTGTTAGCAACACATCATTAGGGTCATGCTCATAAATGTTGCTTGACCACAAAAGAAACAGTTCTTTATGGTAGAAACATCCTTCAATTCCTTAAGCGTTTTCCAAAATATGAAGTGACATTAATAAAGGATTCATTAAACATATCTTAATTAAATATCCTTATATCATTAACACATCAAGTAAGCTTTGAAGTATAAATGACATATGAGCAGAAAATGCGGACTAATTAATTATAAAATATAACAAATACATAAGATACAATATTCATAAAGCTATCACACATAATTCCTCATCTAATCCAGTAGTGGAATCAAAACATTCACTTGTTTTCATTCACGGAAATATGCATTCGATGCTATACAATCAACTCTTCTCCTTTTGGAGTCCCGAAAAAATATGCCCTTACAATCTCCCAGAGGGAGTACTTATATAGAAAAATTGACCCTTGGGTGGCCTGAAATTTCAACTTCCCGACTGTTGGTATGCTCTACGACCTAGGAGGCATTTGCAACTCAGCTCTGGCTGCGACCTGCGACCTGCGACCTATTGCCTGTTGCGACCTACGACCTATGCCATTTCCTTTGTCAAGGAAGCAATTGTATGATTGAGAGGTCTGATACGTCTATCTGTTGTTGATCCTTGAGGTATTTCTACCAAGCTTGATAGTCTGCAACTACTGGAGTGACCTGGGGGGTATTTTCTCTTAACCTATGAAAGCATTCAAGAGCGTCCGGGACCAAAGTGCACCTCTTTACTGAAATATGATTGGATAGAGAGGCCAATTTGGTGTAGATCTGAACTGGTATAATGATGATTTGAATAAGATTTTCCTATGAGGCCGTAAGGTCTTGGGAACCAACTGCTTTCCTCATTGGTTGCAAGAATTTTTGAATGTCTTGGGTGACCTATTCCCTTGTTTTTTCAGTGTCCAATTCCCCCAGAGAAGGAATATGGTGTACTTCATGCATTGAATCGATGCCACTGATCAGGTGTTCATTGGCGGACATCACCCTCTCTACATCCTTGACTAGTTTATCCTTGGATTGTATCTTCATTCAGATCTGGACTTTGTAATTTTGAGTATAAATCCAATCCTTCTTTGGCAGGCTGTCAGGAGCTTGTGGATATATGTTTGACCATTCTAGCATGATATCCAGAGCAATTGAGGCCTCCTTCAGTTGTGCAGTTCTTCTTTTGGTTTCTGCTTGCACTTTCAATAACGATGCAATTGTCTGCTTTATCATGAACATCTCCTCATACACTTGCTTCATGGTAGCTTCCAAAGTAACCAACTCCCTTTGAATGGTGAGTGGTAATTTGTTGGCTTGGGCAGTTGTGAAATGAAGCCTTTGGATTTCTTCTTCTAGCATTTTACTTTCTTGTTCGGACTGAGCTGCCTTCTGCTCGAAAACCTGGAGCCTCTTTTGTAAAGACAGAATCTCTCTACTCATCCTGATAACATTTTCTTCTGTGGCCGCTGCAAAGGCAGTCCCTGCTGATGCGATCATGATCAGATTAGTCCTGGTATCTAGGACTATATAATTTTTTGTAGTAACTATGAGAGGTGTGGCCGGGTTCCACGCAATGCATTTTCTTTTCTCTTGTCTGATATTGTGTGTGAACTGGTTTTACGTTAGCCTTGTCAAATCCATAATCTCATCTTCCTGTTCCTCTGAGGTACCAAGGTCAAGAGAGAGGAAAGTGCACACTCGTCATGGGGTTTGTTAGAGGAACATCAATGTGAGGCAGCTCTGTTTGTTCCCCTGTCTCTGGGGGCGGTGCCTTGCTTCCCCCTGCTTCTTTGGAAGATTCTTCTCAGCCTCTGCTTTATCCTGTTCCTCTTTTAACTTGCACTCAACCTCCTTCTTCCATTATTCCTCTTCCTTATTCTTACGTTCCTCTTCCTCTGTTTTCCTGTGGGATTATTCTGCCTACTTTTTCTTTTGTTCCTCTCTTAGTTTTTTCTTTCGTTGCTCCTCAACTTGCTTCTTTTGCTTGTCTTCCTCTTGCTGTCATGCTAGGGCATCTTGGGTTATTTTGAGTTCCTCTTCCTTTGCTTTCTCCTTGGCCTCTTGTTGTGCCTTAGCCTCTATGTCTCTATTTTCCTGTTGCCCTTTACAGAGACTACTGCATGTATTATTCCTTGGCTTCTTGGCTTTGGAAGATGAGGAACCTCCTAGCATGTCGTCCCTTTCCTTATTAATTTGATCATCTTTCCCTCCTTGATCATTTGATTCTTCGGGCGTGGCCTCCCTGTCTTTTTAGTACCATTTCCTGACTTTCTCTTCGACAGGGCATTCCGTGTGTTGGTATTTCCAATTGAATTTGGCCTGTTTACAATGTGCGGGGATGATCCTTTCGGGATCATATGATCTGTGGGCGAAGGTCAAAAAATGAAAACCCTTGAGGTCTTCCGCCTCTGCTTCTAATTCTTTGAAATATTTAACTGTATATGCACCGATAGTAAGTGGGAGAGTAGGCCATGGTTTCTTCTTGACCTTGCTGAGAACCTTGGAAAACCTGCCCATCATCTGATAGCACACTTCTTGTAAGAGCAGTTTATCGGTGACAAACTGAGGCAACGCGTGAGGTGCTTTGATAAAAGTACTTTCTACAATAGGAAACTAGCTGGCCACTTAGGTTATTGTTTCCATGGCTCGCCCAGACATGCACGTGGCATCTTTGCCAAACATATTTCTATTGAGTGCGGGAATGAAATTATGCGAGATCGACTCTATATCTTGTTTGTATTTGGAAGCCCAGAACACCTTTAAGTCTTTGTGGATAGGACCACCATGTTTTACATCCCAGTTATGCGGCCATACTTCAAAATGGCATCTTGCGCATACTACGTCCAAAAGGTGAGAAGCCATATAGAATTTAGATGTGAACCCTTCTTTGGGTGCCTAAGCTGCTGATATATTCGACCTAAGGGCTGCTACTATTAGATTGGCCCAGTTGAACCGGGTGCCATATGTAGTGATAGTGTATATGAGGGGGACCCAAGTCCCATTGAAAGTAGTGGCATATAGTCAGCCATACATCCTACACATCATTTCTCCCACAAACTTGTAGACTTTCCTAAGGCCCTCTATTTTATATTCCTGGTCTTTTTTAACCTTGAACTTCTCGGGGTCCTCCCACAATGCCCTCAAGGTCTCTGGTATGGGTACTTCGTGAGTGGCTACCTAATCAGAATTGAAATTTTGTTCTCGGGTAGGGAGTGCATAGTATACTTCTGCATCTTGCCCCTTTGGGTTAGCAAATGTCTTCCCCGAGTAACTGCGAATGACCCAAATCCTGGAGTCAGCCTTCTGTAGGATCCATTCAATAACCTCTGCACATGGAAATATGGGTGGATGGGCACCTACATAGTGGAGTTTGGACCTCTTGACCTGAATGTACACTTGCCAGTCTGGGAGATCTTCTGGAAACTTAGGCTTTGTGAACTCCTGATATACCTAGTACTACCTCATCTTGTCCCCTTTCCTGAACACACAGGTAGTGTCTCCATAGATAGGGGGTGGGGAAGGGGGCATGCCTTCTTCTGATATTTCTACTTCTATACTCTTGTTTCTCTTTCGAACTATCGGAGGCGCCATATCACTTGAGGCTGAAGATATGGACACACACTCGAGCTCAGCTTCAATGTTCCCTGGCATATTCATAAAAAAATCCCACGATAAGACAGGAGGAATAATTATGAATATGTTAATACCGATGAAACTTCCAAATGACTGCTCAGGTTAGGTCACTGTGACCCCTGCCAATTATTATCTGAAGAAATGGCTAGACTTGCGACTTGGCGACCCTATGACTAGGTCCCTAGGTCATGAGGTCGCACTGGCGTGAACCCTCAGGGAACAGCGACTTAGTGACTAGGTCGCAAGGTCGCAAGGTCGCGCTAGAGTAAACTCTCAGGGAACTGTGACTCAGCGACTTGCAACCAGGTCGCTAGGTCGCTAGCTCGCAAGGTCGGCAGATAATTGGTGATTAGTGACTTGGCAACCTCGCGACTCAGCGACCAAGTCGCAGGGTCACAAGGTCGCTTAATCGTGGGCTCGTGCTAGGGATTTTTTGAGGGGTTATGCAGTGATTTTGACACGCGGGGAATGAATGGTGAAGAGGGAAAAACATCAAGTGGAATGGACAGATCTGGGCCTTAAGGCCTCCCCAGGTAGCTAGGAAGGGTGCTTGAGATAGACTCGGGTAGGGTGAGGTTTCAAAGAAGGAGGCAAAGGGGTACAAGCCATGAGGGAAGGTGAAAAATTTAACCAAGGCTGGTGAGGAGCTTAAATGAAACTAATAAGGGGATTAATAGGCAAGGGACAAGGGCACGCGAGGCAAAAATTAACCAAAAAGGAAACAACAAGAGGATTAGGCAACTAACTTGGGAAAAACACGCTACATCTGGCTTGTTAGAGGCGTTACTTGCTCTATTGTGCAAGTCGAATGTGACCTACATGACCCTTTTATTTATAAAGGGGTCGCACGTACGGTCATTTAATGCAGGTCACCAAGTCGCAAATTAGGGTTGGTTGTGTAGAGATGTGACCCTGCAACCTTGCGACTTCGTGACTAGGGGTCGCAAGGTCGCATGTTCGCATGGTTGCAAATGTTAAGATTTATAATGAAATGTGACCTTGCGACTTCATGACTAGGGATCACAAGGTCGCATGGTTTCCTACCGCAAATGTGAAACTTTATAACAAAATGAGACCTTGCGACTTCGCGACTATGCGACTGACTATTTAGAGACTAAGTCCTGGATCTGAATTTGAAGGGATAATGCATGGAAAAGAAATTTTTTGAGGTTCTAGGCAGAGGGGGTATCAGACTTATCTTTACCGAGAGATCAGGGGCTCAAAAATTTTAAAATGGGACAAAATTTTGGACGGTGTTGTAATGGCTACAACAAATGGTGATTCACTAGTAGGACTGAGGATCTCTGTCGGCGCTTCATCTTGAGGGGGGCGGAGGGGGCTAGCAGACTGTTCCTTTCGCCCCATGGGTCCCACTACTTTCATCCTTGGAACTTGCACATTTGTTCCATCTGTTTGCATGGCTTGGGGTGCTAGTTCACCGTGTTTTCACTTATGGAGACCGAATGGAAAGGGTCGGAGTAACCTCAAGGATTTCAAGGATCTGGTATAGTTATTTGGTCCCCTTGTGTTTCTCCGCTGCCAGCGAACTTGGTGGTCCTGGTGGAGTCACTGCCTAAGAGTCACAGACGTTGCTCCGCTGCCATGGAGCCTGGTCAGTACCCTGGCGGAGTCTTCGCATCGCCTCTCTGCTCAGGAAGTCTTTCTCAATCCTTTACCCCTTTATTTCATGTGCTAATAACACTTATTTGAATGTGCTCAAGACACTTATTTTGACTATTATCAAGGCACTTATTTGAAGGTGGCAAGTATTGCCTAAGTGGATGAGGGATCCTGACTTATGTTACTTGCAAGAGAGGTTGCTTCTGGTCTGTATACAAGGACCTTTGAGTTTTCCCGGATATCCTTTTGTCACCTGAGGTTTTCCCTATTCCCTTTTTGTCTAGCGACCGATTTCACCAAAACATATTCTTCATTAGCAGCCCTCCGAGTTAGCATACTGAGTGAGCTACTAGCGTTTGGTTTTTTGGGACTCAGTTGTGTTTTCCCCACGGGGCCTATCACAGGCTAGCTTAGGTCATCTTGTGTTTCAAGGACGATTCTTTGCTAGCATAGATTCTGGTAGAGCTTACCAATTGAGCCACTGCTATGATTACCCCTCAACCTGAGGTGTTAGGGGAGCGGATTTCCAAGAGCTTGCTCGAAGCAAGCTACTTATTGAGACATACCAAAAAAAAGGAAAACTGAAAACAACAAAAGAATTCAAGCGAAAGAAAGACACTATGGTATAGAGTGCAGTGACGGTCGCCGGGGCTGTCAGGTGAAATAGTGCTTGAGGTTGTGCCCATTTACCGGGAGGACCTCGACTTTCCCTTCTAAGGTCTGGAGTCTATATGTGTGGGAACCAATATTTTCTTTGATCTATAATGGGCTTATCCATAGGGCTTGGAATTTGGCGTGTTTCCCCTTCTCTTCATGAGCTTTGTCCCACTTTAGGACGAGGTCACCCACCTCGAAATTCTTGTTTCCAGCGGATTTCTTGTCGAACCATCATTTTATTCGGCTCTAGTGGATGGCTAATTTTTCCCAGGCTTTTAGCCTTTCCATTTCTAGCTTCAACAATGTATCTATACGAGCTTGTAAGTAAGGGCACGGTGTACCATGTGCTTCTTGTGACCACTGAAGGGCCGGGAGAGACAGGTTGGGGGGGAGGATTGCTTCTTTGTTGAAAACTAGAAAGAATGGGGAGGTTCCTAAAGATGGTTTGGGTTTGACCCAATTAGCCCATAGGACATTGTGGAGTGCATTATGCCAGTTTCGTTGTTGGGACAACAGAGTCTTTTTGATGATGTGAATGAGGTTTTTATTGGTTTACTCGGCTAACCCATTTCCTTGGGGGTAATAGTTGGCAGAGTGTTTGAGCACTGTACCGTTTTCTAGAGAAAATTCATATAATTTGAATGACGAAAAAAAAGTTGCGTTATCAAAAACAAGGGAGGTTTGAATTCCAAACCTGGTCATGATGTGCTAGGTGATGAAAGATATTACCTCTTGATCATTGATTTGGCACAATGGTATTGCTTCAACCCACCTCGTGAAGTAGTCTGGAGCCTTAAGGATGTATCTATGTTGCTTAGAGGAATGTGGCAAAATCTCCCCGATCATGTCGAGTCCCCACTGTTGAAATGGTTCTTCCACCGCGACAGACTGCAATGGGGTGGATGATCACGTCTCCCTGTTGGAAAACATTTGACATGGCAAGCATCTCCGAAGATAAGCATGTGCATCTTTGAACAGAGTGGGCCAATAGAAACCGGCGCACATAATTTTGTGAGCTGTGGTATCCCCTGCTTACTACCCACCGGCTGGACCATCATGTATTTCCTTCAAAACCTCTTGTGCATTATCATGTTCCAAGCAGCGTAGAAAAATCCCATTGTGGTGCTTGCAGAACAACTTACCCTGCACTAGCTGGTAAGATGTAGCCTTCAGTATTATTGCATGTTTCTGCTGGGCATCTAAAGTGGGGTCCATGATACTGCGGCCAAGATATTTTCATAGATCAATGTACCATGATGGGGTGCTCTGCTGAGGTGTGATGTCAGTTTGGTACATGTCGATTTCGTGATCCCAACACTCCTCTTCACTGCCTCACAAGTCTGTGGCTTCAAAAGCTATCCGGCATAGCCCTTGGCCCTTGACAGTATGCACAAGCTTAAATTCCAGGTCATACTCTTGAAGGCACATCATCCAGTTGCCTCATCTCTTGCCCAGCTCTTGCTGCACGAATAGTGAGCGAACCGTTGAGTGAGGTACGAACACTGTGACGTGATTCTTCAAAACATATGGCCTAAAATTTTTGACTTCATTGTTCACTGCATGAGATTTCTTTTCAATATCTGGATAATTCAACTCGACACCTTGCAATCCTGCGCTCATGAATGATATGGGCCACTCGTCATTTCTGTCGTTTTTCTAAGTGAGGACGGTCATGAGAGATGAGTCTGAGGCGAAGGTGTACAAAACAAATCCTTTGCTGAAATCTGGGCTATGAAGGGCAGTTGCTTCTGTGATGGCTTATTTGATATTATCGAATGCTTCTTTCTTCGGAGAATTCCATTTGAATTTGGTGTTCTTCTTGATCATAAATTGTAGAGGTTTCACTATTTGGGTGAAATCTGATATAATTTTTCGCAGGAAGTTGATTTTTCCGAGAAACGATTGCATGGCCTTCTTACCACTCGGGGGGGGGATCTGGGCAATGGCTTTTGTGCATTCTGGGTCCACCACTATGCCGTCTCAGGTTATGATGTGCCCCAACAGATTTCCTTCGGAGATTGCAAAAATTCTCTTTTTGGGGTTAAGTGAGATCCCGTATTTCCGGCACCTTTCAAAAATATATTTGAGGTGGTGTAAATGGTCACACCTACATTTGGAAAATATGGTGACATCATCAAGGTATACCACCATGCTTTTCCCCATCAGACCCTGGAAGGCGATTTCCATGGCTCTCTGGAAGGTTTCCCCATCATTGATCAGGCAAAAAGGCATGCGTATGAATGCGAACGTTCCCCATTTAGTTCTGAATGTGGTTTTCAAATGATCGAGTTCTGCCATTAGTACTCGGTTGTATCCTGAGAAACCATCCAACAATGAGAACATTTCTGACCCGGATACTGCCTGAAGGATCTGACCCATGGGGGGCACCAGGTAGTTGTCTTTATTCAATGTGCAGTCCAAATTTCGAAAATCCACGCATAAATGAATTTCGCCAGACTTTTTACAAACGGGAACCAAGTTTAACACCTAGGTTGAATGTCAGACTTTGAAGATTATATGTGCGTCTAAGATTTTCTTCAGTTATTTTTGGATCATCGACTCCAAAGTAGGGTTTACCTTCCTCAGCTTCTGCTATAATGGTTCCCCTCCTCCCTTCATGGGTATTACGTGTTGGATGATTCGTGTGTCATAGGTTCACAGCTCATCATACATCCAGGCGAAAACATCTCAGTATTTATTGAATATCTCAGTGAAGGATTGCCTCTCCTGAGGGGTACATTCTGTACCGAGGTTGACAAATTTGGGTTCCTTCTCCATCCTAAGATTTCTTTGTTGATGCAGCAAAGTGGAACTTTTCACCTTCGTGTTGGGGGGTCCCCAAAAACGGTTCTGCAAGTCAAATAACTTTTCAAGCGACACAGCCCCTTTGGGTATGGGATTCCCCTTATGCTCCTCTCGTTCAGTTTGCAAGGCCAGGACATGATCCTCTTCTTCGATAACGACATCCTTGAACACGTTCGCATTAAGCATGAAATCCAGTACATGTTGATCATCATTGAAAACTAGTTACATTGTCTGGCACATCAAGCTTATAAAAAATTTCAATAGAGAACCCATCTCTTAGTGGGGTAAATCTAGCGACAGCATTAGCGAGTGTATCAGCCACTAAATTTTGCATTCTAAGTATGGATTTAATACCAAAAATTCCCAAAGTAGAAATCAAACGTAATACCTCTTGTTGGTAACCTTTCAAATGTGGAGATAAGCAATGAATGGTGTTACGTACCTTCCAGGTGATAATCTCAGAGTCTCCAATTACCTTCAAGCAGCTGACTTTGAGATGGATTGTTTTCTTGAGCCTGAGGATTAGTGCTTCATACTCAGCTGAATTATTGGTACACTGGAACTCCGGCCAGCAAGATATTAGGAACTTATTCTTCCAATGGTCTAACAAAAAACAGCCCGCGTCGGCTCTGTCATGGGTCTTGGAACCATCATAGTACAAGGTCCAAGTCTCATCTTCTGATTTTGTAGGACCATTTGAGTACATAGGATATGTGCTTGGAGCGGTGGCTTCTAGCAGTTCTTTCGGTGCAGCAGGGTGGAAAGCAGTGGCTAGTAGCAGCTCTGACCGGACGTCTTGGGTGACTGAAGATTGAGGGGTTTGATAGCAACCAAACGTGGACTCTAGGAAGCACATTCGTAGCTCTTCTTCTGCGAAACTAATGGGTTCATTGGTTATTTCTAGGTCATTCACCATGTGTTTCATGAAAGGTTCACTTTCGACCTGGATTTGATTTTTCCTACCCTTGTATGGGAGCCACAGGTGGGACCAATCGGTAGCAAAGTATCCTTGTAGCTTGCTTGAACAATTGTAGCTCAAGAGCAGACCGTAGGCTTCGGGGATATCCACGATCACTATGTCGATGCACTGATGCACCCTGGAGTCCAAAGAGAGGCTGATGAGGACATTATTCAATTCACCCATGATGAGGACTTGGGATCTATTGAGCTAGATGATCCTAGCGTCGGTATTTTCAGGATAGATGTTTATTTTCTTCCATACAGATAGGGGCATAACATTTGTGGATGCACTGGAGTCAACAAGGAAGTTATGAATATTGAAGTTGAAGATCTCCAAAGATAGGAGAAAATTGGGCATGGACCCTCGAGAGTTTGCATTGACAGCATTCACGATGGACTGTGGACTGGCAGCAGCTTGGGAAGATGTGGAGCTCATGGGTTTGGATGCTGGCGGGTTGGAAAAAGCTTTGAGAATAAGATCTCGTTGATTATCAATCCGAGAAAACTCGTAGAGGGAAATGTTGGCCCACATTTTATTCATATGTTTGATGATGTTATACCCAGAATCTGGGTGCTAGAGAGGTTCAACAGAGGCATTCGGTGAACCTGATGATGATCTAGCCCTTGGGTTTACTCGGGCAGAGGTTGGGCTAGATTTTTCGGGAGTTGCGGTTTGGTTTTCTTTGTTTGGTGGCAGAATCTTCATTAGGAAAGATTTTCTTTTTTCTTTTAAGGATTGGTCGGGGACTGGGTCTTTGCTCCTCAAGCCATAATTCCTAGGGGGTTTGGATTAAGGAACATCAGCCAAGTTTATTTCAGTTGTAGGAGGTGGTCCTTCCCCGCAAACCACCTCGAAGGTGAGGACAGTGGACCCCATATCCTCATCTATGGGAGAGGCTTCTTCTTTGTCTAAAATAGCCTCCTCTTCTAAATCCCCAGTGGTTTAATCTTATAATATTCTATTTACCATGGCAGTCATGTTGTTGATCCACTAAGGGTAAGTTTTCTCTGAGTGGGAGACTTGATGGAAGGAGCAGAAATTATCCTTTCCGATTTCTTCAACGCTGAGGCTAGCATTTGGGTTCAGTGGAGGACAACTGACAGTGAGGTTTTTCTTCCTAAAGAAAGGTTTCTGCACTTTGGTACCTGAGGTGGAGTCATTGTTTTTCCTCTTCAGATTGGAGACTTCATTCGTTAACAGCTTGAGAGATTTTGTGATACTCTCAAAGTCGAAGGGGTTTTTTTCCTTGTCTCTAGACTTATGAGTTGAGGATTGCGCTCTGTCTATGGCTGGCTTTGGGTCATCTTAGCCATCATGATCAATGGCTCCTATGGATAGCATGTATTTTTCGACAGCAAGGGCGGTGGTATAATTTGCTTCTAGTGTAGCCCTAGCTTCACATTTTATGAACATGGCGATATCCTAAGGGAGAGCCCTTGTGTAATAATCAATGGTGATGGAATCATCCATGGCCATTTTCAAAGGGAATTTGTTCAATATAGTAGCAAAGCGTTGGTTGAAGTATTTTACTTTCTCCATCTTCTGGCATCTCAAAGTACTAAGCTCTATAAGAAGCATAAAAGGAGTCTTGTCTTCCGAAAATTTTTGGAGGAAGGTACGACGAAATTTCTCCCAGGAGGAAATGGAAGCAATAGGCAGGGAACGGTACCACGTAGCAGCTTTATTTTCTAACGTGTGGGGAAAGAGTTGGCATGCTACATCATCAGACTACACTCTCATCATTTGTAAGGCTAAGAAGAAGTTACTGATGTGATCTTCGGCCAGCGTACCCTTTTCGGGGTCGAACTTAGGGAGGTGTTTCTCCAGGTGTCAGGGCATGTCATGGAGGGGACCGTGGAGGCCTAGAGGAGATTGTCCCATCCAAGCCAAGGGTTGCACTCGTCTGGCTCGATGATGGGGTGAGATGTAGATATGCCCCATTTCATTCTCAGATCCTCTATCCACGTCAGATCTGGTGGCTTCACCCTCATGTTGGGAGTGCATGTCTTGATTTCCTCCGAGGTTTCCCATATTCCTAAGATTTCTCTAGTTATAAAGGAAATAAAATCTGTTTTAGTTTCATTTGTGGTGATGGTGGCCTGTATTTCGACCTTGTCCACAGCCCCTCTCCCCCTGGCCCCTCCTGGTTCCTCCTCCAGGCAAGTTATCTGCTTGAGTGTTATCACCCAACGATTGGTCGGGTTGGGGTTCAATAATTTAAGGCCCTTCCCCTTCGACGTCCCAGGGGTTGTCCGAGGGTTCAGGTGAATTTCGCTCAATAGCATCTACATAATATTGGAGCATAAGACCTATCAGCTGAGGCATAGAATTGACCAGGATACCCTAGCGAGTTTGATGTGTTCCGAGAGTCCTTGGATTGGCCAGGGAACCGGTGGCTGGGAGGTTTTGCAGACCTCTGATGAGATCACGGGCGAGCGGGCGCATGGCCCTTAGATAGTCCGTGGTGACCTCATAACAGGGCGGGTCATCCTCTAGGGAATTATCAAGGGGTGGAGGACGAATATTTTCATACATGATTTCCCCTGCGGGGTTTGCAACGGGATATTACTTGTGTGCTGGGAGCCTACCATCAGGCCCTCCTTCTAGCGCCAAATCTGTTAACGGGAAAAAATTCCCAGCCAACAGTAGGGGATCTCCTTGGTAGAAAGTCCAAACTAGACTCTAGATCGTTTTTGATGGGGATCCCATCCAGGGTGTGGGTTTGGCTACCGCTGAATATATCTTTTCTCAAACGGAGTATGAGCCCTACAAACTGGTGAATACACAGTTACTTGAATGATATGAAATAAATGGTTGATGAGTCCTCCTATAAATGAAACATTATGAATAGCAAAGCGAGTTTTGAAGCATGCAACAAAATGAATGTTGTTAGCAACACATCATTATGGTCATGCTCATAAAAGATGCTTGACCACAGAAGAAACAGTTCTTTAAGGTCGAAACACCCTTCAATTCCTTAAGCGTTTTGTAATATTCCCAATTAGTCCTAAGCTAATGGGAATATTCAATTTTGTTTTGTTTTCTGTTTCATGAATAAAATTGTAAAGGACAATCAATAAAACTCCTAAACAACAAAATAAATCAATGCCACATGTGAACAAAGACAAATATGGGCTATCTTAATAAAATAACCTTATGTGTGAAAGGGATTGAGACATTTCACTGGGTCAACCATGACCAGATCAATAGTGTTGTCTAGAGGGGATGAACCTCATGGATACATAGCACAGTCTTAGTTGGAGGTGGCACATGTGAAAGGAGATAAATCATTGAGATGGTTTAGGTTTTTGCAAGACTTTTATCTTATAAAAGGAAGAGGAGGACAATAGAAGAGGTTTGTTGATTTGATTATATTTTTGAATATATTTTTTGTTTAGACATATATCATTCTCTTGTTGTTTAGCTGAGAATAGTGTTGTTTAGCACTGGGTGTTCCTGATTGGGAATCCCACCTCTTTCCTTGAGATGCCTCTTGGAAGAGTCTTGATAATCTTGTCCACTATCAGGCATTTGGCCAAGCTTCATCTTCCAACTACAACGTAGATCCTGTTGAGGGTTCGGTTGTCCTTGTAAGCTGCAGCAAGTGGAGGCTAGATCTACTCAGATATAGGCCATTCTAGTGCCTCTTTTTAGTGGGAAAGTCCCATTGGAAAGAGTGTATTGGATCATTGGAACTTCAGATCCACATCTTAGCATCAGGCCAAACTGTTCTTAAATTCTATAGCATAGTCCATCTTCCAGTACTGCGTTATTTGCAAGTGTAAAGTTGCAGGGTGTTTTGGCATACTTTTGGAGGAGATATCTCTGGTGTTGGGAATCTTCCCTTTACTGTGGTGATCCATGGATTTCTGATCTTTTCCATTTCATATTCAGATCTGATCTGAATACTCTTGTGTTTGCTTCAGAAATTCTAAATCATTTTGCAGATCTGCTGTATAAGATCTCAGATCTACTCTATGTGCTTCAGGTATTGCTGAAAACCCCAAGGGGTATGTAAAGTAGAGACTCTATAGTGTATGGATCCGTCATAGATTTAACTGTTCATGCATTTTTTTGCTCTAGATCTAATTTTTAATCTACAACTGCTATATGCTCTATAAAATAACGTTGTCAAGCCTTTTTGCAGTGAATACATGTGTTTACAGCACCTCTTTTGAGGGATTTCTTCTATTTTAGTCTTATATTTCCTATGATACATTGTATGGGCCTCATTGTAAATCTGATTTTCTGATGTAAATGTTATTTTTGAGCCTCCATATTGGCCTCCTACTCTTACTTTGCTGAACTGCGTTATTTGTGAAGCAATATTGTTTAATATTTTTGTTGTTCCCATTTTGGGATATTACAGTGGTATCGAAGAAATCATCTTGGCACAGCCTGTAAGAAGTCAATATGTCTTCAAAATAAGAAGAGCCTCTTACTGACAGAGAGAAGACATATCTCAAAAGAAGATAGAAGAAATTTGATTACACAAATGATGATAGAGACAAGAGTAAAGCCCATGAATCAGGAAGTGATCAAGATGGAAAGGAGTTTGCAAAAACCCTTTTGAAAGCCATGCAAGATCTTGCTGGAGAGATCAAAGAGATGATATTGGGCAGAATCAAGGAATCTCCTAAGAGAATCCATCTTGGAGAAAGCTCTAGCATGTCTCATCACTAGAATTATCAACCAGTGAACCAGCCACAATTTCCACAACACTCTACCATGCCTACCTTTTTGGCTGTGGAAAATGAAGGACCTCAAGAGTAAGCATCCCTTGAAGACTACTTTGAATAATATGAGTCTCAGAATCAAAGATTCAAGGATCACTTGATTTTTCAAGAGTTTTGTCACCTCAAGGACAAAAGAAGACCAAGGCATCAGCATAGAGATGGTGGATTCACATAGAATCATGATCGACATCACTCTATGGGCAGATTTTTTTACCCAAGTTTGATGGGTCATCCACTTGTTCTTCCAAAGCATGGGTAGAAAAACTAGACATCTACTTTCAGTTGAACAAGGTCCCAGAGATGGAGGCCATCAAGATTGCAGCGCTGCACTTTGAAGGTGAAGCACACAACTGGTGGTTCCATGGCTTGTCTACATTGGGTCATGCCAATGTGACTGCTTATTCTGAGTTCACTAGAAGGCTAGTGGAAAGGTTTGACAGAAAGGATCCAAAGGCACCTTTCATGAGCCTTGCAAAGTTGAAGCAATCAGGTAATACAAAGTCTTACATTTCTAAATTTTTGAGATTATCTGTTATGGTTCCTAACTTGTCTGCACCAAGAAGGGTGTACATGTTCATCGATGGCTTAGATGAACCTCTTCATGGGTTGGTAAATTCTACCAAGCCCACTACCTTCCATGATGCCATTGAGAGGGTTAGATACCTTCAATATCCTTTGTCAAAAGCAAAGGAAAACTTTCAGCACAAGCCCTCTTTTCCTTCTAAAGGAAAGGAAGAGAAAGTTGCTCCTTCAAAGGAGAGCTCATACAAGAAGCCTTCTTATGATGAAGTCCAGAGATATCTAAGGAGAAAGAAGCTATGCTTCACTTGCCAAGAACCATGGGTACCTGGACGTAGATGTGTTGTTTTTAAAGCACATTATATAGAGGTATTTTCAGATCTTGAAGAAGATGAAAGTGATGAACCAACAAGGGCTCACAGAGCTGACAATGTTGAATGAGGTCCAACACCATCAGGAGATGGTAATGGAGCATTTTCTCCTATTGGAGGAACTCTTGCATCTTTTAGAGGAGTACCTAAGTACTTGACCTTAAGATTTCAAGGTTCAATCATGAATCAGAGGGTTTCTGTATTGATTGATAGTGGGGCTACCCACAATTTCATTGACGCCCATCTTGTGCAAAGGAGGGCAATACCCACTGATACTTTTGAGGGATTCTCTATTTTGGTCCCATGAGATAGAACAATGCAATGCATGCATTATGTCCCATCACTTTCAGTCACCATGGGATCCTACACCTTAGTGGATCACTTCTTTGTAGTTGACATACCAGACACCAATGTTATCTTTGGTGTTCAATGGTTGATTACATTGGGGAAAGTCACCACTGATTGGGAGGATTTGCAAATGGAATGGGTGGATAAGAAGAGTGGTGAACCTAAAATGATCAAAGGCATGCATACTTACCCCTCACATAACACTTCCACACAGAAAAAAGAGATGGATTTTCGCAGTGGAAGCAAGGACCTCACAGCCCCATCTATTATGTTCATGAGATTTCTGCATGGGACACTCTTATCTAGTGGAAAACCACCTGGGAGGCCACCTGATTCAGTTTTGGTGGGAGATCTCTCACTACATGATGCTACAAGATCAGAAGACACAGCTACAGTGTTGGGAGGCTTGGGAAAGCACAATAAGGAGGGATATTTTCTTCTCTCATCATCATCGCCCACCTTCATTTCTGATTCTGTGTTGTTGGAGGAGAAGAAGGGAAGGTATGTCCTTCCATCATATACCTTTGGCATGGGGAATGTCAAGAAGGAGAAGAAGGGAAGGATTGACCTTCCAACACACACCTTTTGCATGGGATATGTGAAGGAGGAGACCAACAACATGACATACATTTCTATTGATGCATCATCAGCGCTGTCATTGTTGAGCAGTTTAGATCTGTATTGGAAGTCCCAACTATTGGTGGATTATTCCAAATATATTAACACTTGTATGATGCTTGATGACCAGCTACATGAAGAGGGCTATCTAGTCCATGAGGGAGTCATCTATCATCATGGTAGGATCTTCTTGTCTAGATCTTCTAAGCTCAAGCAGAAGTTACTACAAAGAGCATACAAAGAGTTTTTTTTCAGCCATATGTACTCCATGAAGATCTACAACATCATCATGAGAAGATTTTATTGGGAAGGCTTGAAAGAAGAACTACATAAGCATTTTCAAGAATGCATGAAGTATGTGGCATTGGGGTAGCAACAAGACTCTATGATAGAGTTATTTCAGCCACCTCTTCCTACCTTGGAAGGAGGAGAAAGATTCATACACCCCTCCACTTGTATGAGGAGAACTTTGGGTGAAGAACATACATATGTAAAACATGTTTCATTTTCTGTTTGTATGAATTATTTCACTATTTTTATGTAGGCCATGACTCCAAGGAGGAGTGGTACATCTTGTAGATCTCATGGCAAACAATGGGCCACAAAAATTTCTGGATTTGGCCACTCCCTTGATGAGAAAAGGGATATTTTTCATCATGATGGGTGCTTCCCTAAGGCACCAAACATATCTCTCACCTTCAGAAATAGTGAGATGGCTTGGGCAGCAAGTAATTGGTGGGAAAACCACTTACCATGTCTTTATTTGAGGCAGGCAGGAGATGCACTGCATTGGTATCATATGTGGGATTATGACCCACCTCCTCATGCTCAAATTTTTGTTTGTATGTACATAGTTCTACTCCCATGATATACTTGTACTTTTTATAGGGATGTATGGAGTGAGGATGGGAGCCATGTATGTACCACATGGATGGAGACTCTCTATGTACCATATGCTACATGTTTTAGAGAGAGCATTGGTTCAACCATGTTTGTTTCATTTGATTTTTTGACTCCTTATGGGATGGGTCATTTACCTCTCATAAGAACATTGGAGAAACAATTCATGGAAGGTTGTTTTGGTGAACACTCAACTCATGGAGGAAGCTTATCACTTGATTGTGTCACCAATGGAGGAGGAAAGGAGTTGCAACACTCACCTTATCAGTTGCTTAAGGACAAGAAACATTTTGGAGGGGAGGACTGTAATATTCCCAATTAGTCCTAAGCTAATGGGAATATTCAATTTTGTTTTGTTTTATTTTTCATGAATAAAATTGTAAAGGAGGATCGATAAAACTCCTAAACAGCAAAATAAATCAATGCCACATGTGAAAAAAGACAAATCTGGGCTATTTTAATAAGACACCCTTATGTTTGAAAGGGATTGAGACATTTGACTAGGTCAACCATGACCAAATCAATAGTGTTTTCTAGAGGGGATGAACCTCATGGACGCACAACGCAGTCTTAGTTGGAGGTGGCACATGTGAAAGGAGCTAAATCATTGAGATAGTTTAGGGTTTTGCAAGAATTTTATCTTATAAAAGGAAGAGGGGGACAATAGAAGAGGGTTGTTGATTTGATTATGTTTCTGAATATATTGTCTGTTTAGACATATATCATTCTGTTGTTTTTTAGCTGAGAATAGTGTTGTTTAGCACTAGGTGTTCCTAATTGGCAATCCCACCTCTTTCCTTGAGAGGCCTCTTGGAAGAGTCTTGCTGATCTTGTCCACTATCAGGAATTTGGCCAAGCTTCATCTTCCAACTACAATGTAGCTCCTGTTGAGGGTTTGGTTTTCCTTGTAAGCTGCAGCAATTGGAGGCTATATCTACTCAGATCTAGGCCCTTCTAGTGCCTCTTTTCAGTGGGAAAGTCTTCTATCCCATTGGCAAGAGTGTATTAGATCATTGGAGCTTCAGATCCACATCTTGGCATCAGGCCAAACTATTCTTAATGTCTATAGCACAGTCCATCTTCCAGTACTGCGTTATTTGCAAGTGTAAATTTGCAGGGTGTTTTGGCATACTTTTGGAGGAGAGATCTCTGGTGTTGGGAATCTTCCCTTCACTGTGGTGATCCATGGATTTCTGATCTATTCCATGTCATATTCAGATCCGATATATTTTCTTCAGAAATTTTGAATCATTCTACAGATCTACTGCATAAGATCTCAGATCTACTCTATGTGCTTCATGTATTGCTGAGAACCCCAAGGGGTATGTAAAGTAGAGACTCTATAGTGTATGGATCTATCATAGATCATACTGTTCATGCATTATTTTTCTCTAGATCTAAGTTTTAATCTAAAACTGTTGTATGCTCTATAAAATAACGTTGTCAAGCCTTTTTGCAGTGAATACATGTGTTTACAACACCTCTTTTGAGGGATTTCTTCTATTTTAGTCTTCTATTTCCTTTTATACATTGTATGGGCCTCATTGTAAATCTGATTTGATGATATAAATGTTATTTTTGAGCCTCCATATTGGTCTTTTTCTCTTACTCTGCTGAACTGCGTTATTTCTGAAGCTGTATTGTTTAATATTGTTGTTGTTCCCATTTTGGGATATTAAATGTTTTCCAAAAGATGAAGTGAAATTAATAACAGATTAATTAAACATCTTTTAATTAAATATCCTTATATCATTAACACATCAAGTAAGCTTTGACGTATAAATGACATATGATCAAAAAACGCGGACTAATTAATTATAAAAGATAACAAATACATAAGACACAATATTCATAAAGCTATCACACATAAGTCCTCATCCGATCTAGTAGTTGAATCAAAAAATTCACTTGTATTCATTCACGGAAATATGCATTTGATGCTATACAATCATCTCTGCTCCTTTTCGAGTCCCGAAAAAATATTCCCTTACAATCTCCCAGAGGGAGTACTTATAGAGAAAAATTGACCCTTGGGTGGCCTTGACCTTTCAACTTCCCAACTGTAGATATGCTCTATGACCTAGGAGGCATTTGCGACTTGCGACTTAGCTCTAGCTGTGACCTGAAACCTGCGACCTATTGCCTGTTGCGACCTGCGACCTGTGACATTTCCTTTGTCAAGGAAGCAATTGTGTGATTGAGAGGTCCGGTACATCTATCTACTGCTGACCCTTGAGGTATTTCTGCAAATCTTGATAGTCTACAACTACATGAGTGACTTGGGGGTATCTTCTCTTAACCTATGAAAGCATTCAAGAGTGTTCGGGACCAAAGTGCACCTCTTTACTGAGATCTAATTGGATAGAGAGGCTATTTTGGTGTAGATACGGACTAGTGTAATGATGAATTGAATAATATTTTCCTGTGAGGCAGGAAGGTCTTGGGAAGCAGTTGCTTGCCTCATTGGTTGCAGGAATGTTTGAATGTCTTGGGTGACCTCTTCCCTTGTTTTTTCATTTTCCAATGCCCCTAGAGAAGGAATATGGTGTACTTTAGCCATTGAATTGATGCCAGTGATCAGATGTTCATAAGCAGACATCACCCTCTCTACATCCTTGACCAATTTATCCTTGGATTGTATCTTCGTACGGATCTGGACTTTTTCATTCTGAGTAAAAATACAATCCTTCCTTGGCAGGGTGTCAGGATCCTATGGATATATGTTTGACCATTCTAGCATGTTGTCTAGAGTAGTGGAGGCCTTGTTCAACTGTGTAGTTCTTCTTTTGGTTTCTGCTTGCGCTTTCAGTAGTGGTGCTATTGTTTGATTTATCATGGACATATCCTCATACACTTGCTTCATGGTAGCTTCCAAAGTAACCAAATCCCTTTTAACGGTGAGTGGTAATTCGTTGGCCTGGGTGGTTGTGAAATGAAGCCTTTGGATTTATTCTTCCAGCGTTTTTTTTTCTTATTCGGACTGAGCTGCCTTCAACTCGGAAACCTAGAGCCTGTTTTGTAAAGAAAAAATCTCTCTGCTCATCCTACTAACATTTTATTCTGTGGAAGCTGCAAAGGCAGTCCCTGCTAATGCGATCATGATCGGATTAGTCCTGTTATCTAGGACTATATCCTTTTCTATAGTAACTGCGAGAGGTGCGGCCGAGTTCCGCGCAACGCATTTTCTTTTCTCTTGTCTGATCTTGTGCGTGAACTGGTCGTACGTCAGCCTTGTCAAATCCAGAATCTCATCTTCCTGTTCCTCCAAGGAGAAAAGGTCTGAGAGAGGAAAGTGCACACTCTTCATGGGGGTTGTTTGAGGAACATCAATGTGAGGCAGCTCTATTTTTTCCCCTGACTCTGGGGCGGTGTCTTGCTTCCCCCTACTTCTTTGGAAGAGTCTTCTCATGATTTATGTATCTCTTCCTCCTTCCTTCTCTTCTCAGCCTCTGCTCTATCTTGTTCCTCTTTTAACTTGTGCTCAACCTCCTTCTTCTATTCTTCTTCTTCCTTCTTCTTACATTCCTCTTTATTTTTTTTCCTACGGGCTTCTTCTTCCTACTTTTTCTTCTTTTCCTCTCTTAGTTGTTTCTTTCGTTACTCCTCAACTTGCTTCTTTTGCTTGTCTTCCTCTTGTTTTCATGCTAGGGCATCTTGGTTTCTTTTGATTTCCTCTTCCTTTTCTTTCTCCTCAGCCTCTTGAAGTGCCTTAGCATCTATGTCTCCCTTTTCTTGTTGCTCTTTAGAGAGACTATTGCCTATATTTGTCCTTGGCTTTGGAAGATGAGGCTCCTCCTAGCATGTCGGCCCTTTCCTCAACAGTTTGATCATCTTGCATTCCTTGATTAGTTGATTCTTTGGGTGCGGCCTCCCTATATTTTTTGTACCAGTTCCTAACTTTCTCTTCGACAGGGAATTCCATGTGTTGGTATTTCCAATTTAATTTGTCCTGTTCTCAATGTGAGGGGACGATCCTTTCGGGATCATATGATCTGTGGACGAAGGTCACAAAATGAAAACCCTTGAGGAATTCCACCTCTGCTTCTACTTCTTTGAAATATTTAACTGTATAGGCATCGATAGTAATCAAGAGAGTAGGCCATGGTTTCTTCTTTCCCTTGCTGAGAACCTTGGAAAACCTGCCCATCATCTAATAGCACACTTCTTGTAAGAGCATTTTATCGGTGACAAAATGAGGCAGCACGTGAGGTGCTTTGAATGACTGAAAGACCCTAATAAAAGTACTTTCTACAATAGGAAACCATTTGGCCACTAGGGTTATTGTTTCCATGGCTCGCCCGGACATGCACGGGTGTCTTTGCCAAATAGCTTTCTGTAGAGTGCAGGAATTATATTATGTGAGATCGACTCTATATCTTGTTTGTATTTGGAAGCCCATAACACCTTTAAGTCTTTGTGGATAGGACCTCCATGTTTTACATCACAGTTATGCAGCCATCCTTCAAAATGGCATCTTGCGCATACTGCATCCAAAAGGTAAGAATCCATATAGAATTAAAATGTGAACCCTTCTTCAGGCGCCTGAGTTGCTGATATATTCGACCTAAGGGCTGCTACTATTAGGTTGGCCCAGTTGAACTGGGTGCCATATGTAGTAATAGCATACATGAGGGTGAACCAAGTCCCATTGAGAGTAGTAGCATCTAGTTGGTCGTACATCCTACACATCATTGCTGCCACAAACTTGTAGACTTTCCTGAGGCCCTCTATTTTATATTCCTAATCTTTTTTAACCTTGAACTTCTCGAGGTCCTCCCACGATCCCCTCAAAGTCTCTGGTATGCGTACTTCGTGATTGGCTACCCAATCAACATTGAAATTTTGTTCTCGGGTAAAGAGTTCATAGTACACTTCTGCATCTTTCCCCTTCAGGTTAGCAAATTTCTTCCCTGAGTGATCGCGAATGACCCAAATCTTGGAGTCGACCTTCTGTAGGATCCATTCAATAACCTTTTCACATGGAAATATGGGTGGATGAGCACCTGCATAGTGGATTTTTAACCTCTTGACCTGAATGTACACTTTTCAATCTGGGAGATCTTCTGGAAACTCAAGCTTTGTGAACTCCTAATATACCTAGTACCAACTCATATTGTCCCCATTCCTGAACACACAGGTGTTGTCTCCATAGATAGGGGGTGGGGAAGGGGCATTCCTTCTTCTAAGATTTCTAATTCTAGACTCTTGTTTCTCTTTTGAACTGTCGGAGACCCCATATCACTTGAGGCCAAAGATATGGACACACACTCGAGCTCGGCTTCGATGTTCACTAGCATATTCATAGAAAAATCCCACGATAAGACGGACGGCATAATTATAAATATGTTAAGATTTATGAAACTTCAAAATGACTGCTCCAGTTAGGTCGTTGTGACCCCTGCCAACTATTATATGAAGAAATGGCTAGACTTGTGACTTAGCGACCCTGCGATTAGGCCACTAGGTCGCGAGGTCGCACCGGCGTGAACTCTCAAGGAACATTGACTCTGAAACTTGGTGACTCGGCGACTTGCGACCAGGTAACAAGGTTGCTAGGTCGCAAGGTCAGCATATAATTGGTGATTAGCGACTTGGCGACCTCGTGACTCAGCGACGAAGTCGCGGGATCAAAAGGTCGCTTAGTCGCAGAGTTGCAAGGTCGCGCTAAGGATTTTTTGAGGGGTTACATGGAGATTGAGACCCACAGGGAATGAATTATGAAGAGGGAAAAACATCAAGTGGAATGGAAATATATGGGCCTTAAGGCTTCCTCGGGAAGCTAAGAAGGGTGCTTGAGACATATTGGGGTAGGGTGAGGTTTCAGAGATGGAGGCAGAGGGGTACAAGCCATGAGGGAATGTGACAAATTTAACCAAGGCTGGTGAGGAGCTTAAATGAAACTAATGTTAGGTCTCTCTAATTAGCAATATTGGTAAATAAAAAGCTGCAGAGCCAACATGTGAACCATTTTGGGATTCTAGGATCTAGCTCTCCTGGATCCAGAGAGGGATCTCTCTATAAGTGTGTTTAAAGATGTGATCTTTAAGGCTTTTAGTATGATGTTAGGCTAGTTATTAAGAACAAGGGTTTTGTTTGGTTTTGGTTAGGCAAGGATATGATGAAGGTGAAGGAAGTATACATGAAGGGTGAAGGTTTAAATAAGTGGAAGAATGGTTCAGCTAATAAGATAAGCAATAAGCATCTTTAATCCATTGGGCTATGGAGTCATAAGAGGATTTAATTGAAATAGCAAGGTTCAAGAGTGGTCCATGGGGCAAGTCATCCATGTCAAAGGATCTCTTTAAGTTGATTTTATGGAATGGAAAAATAATAAAGGGAGTGAGGGAAATCAAACAGATGAAGGAACAAAGAGAAGCCTAAGATCAAGTAAGTAATTTGAAACTACTGTTCTTTTGGCATGCACTTAAGAAAAGACACAAAAGTAATCTAAGATCAGGTAAGTACTTTGAAACTATCTTGATTTTGACGTACTTTCAATAGAAAACAATTAAAACACTTAGAATAGCTTAATATCAAGTAAATACTTTTAACTTAGTCTGATTTCAACGTATTCAAAAGGAAAACATTCATGATAAACATAAAAATTAGTCTAAGATCAGGTAAGTACTTTGAAACTAGCCTGCTTTTAACATACTCTTAGAAAAACTTTCAAACAACCTTTGGAGAAAGAAATAGAAGACAGGGCAAACCATAAACTTTCCTAGTCCAACTCTACTTAGCATGTAATGAAAATATCATTCAAGAACAAAATTTAAGGTTTAGACAGTAAGACATGGGCTCACCAACATTCCTTAACTACTTGGATTGTATTAAATCATTCTTAAATACACAATTGGAGGAAAACATAAAGATAAAGCTTATCAGTGAGAGTAGGGTACCTTTAAGAGTAAATCCTAGCTCTATATTTGTTGTTCTTTATCAGAGAAAAGTGGAAAGAATGGAAACAAAAAGAAAATAACAATTTACAATAAGAAACACATCACCATTGACATAGACCAGCATCCCATAAATCAGCTTGTATTTGATGTTCAAACCAGTTACAATCATCAAGTCCAGTGGGTCTCTACAGCTTCAAACTTCTCATCTAAGTTTATGTATCTTCAATTACAAACAGGGCTACAGCAGCTTCAGAAAAATATTTACATGCAACAGATATCCAGAAACCAACCTCTATACAATATTCTACAGCAGTATTTATAGAAGAATGAGGAGGTGGAGTGTAAGAAGGGTCTAACTATTCAATTAATGCAGTAATTGTGTTTCTCGGCCTTTGAGGGCCTCAACAGAGAAGTTTTCTGATATTTTCTCTGTATTAATTGGTTTTCATTAAGTATCTAGCCGCTTAGCAGATTTTGTAGACTTTAAAACTCTTTAGGCAGGCTAGCAATCACTCTGGCTGCTTTAAACAAAATATCACTGACTAAGGCAATAACTATGCCTTATTTTTATTAATTTGAAGTTTATAGGTGACGCTTTGGTAGTTCAAAGGATATTTTAGCATTTGATGTGGCAGTGGAGGCTCCCTTCGACTGATATAACTTTCTGTTTAACCTTCAAACACTTTTAATTTTCTTTCGGTCTGTGTTTTAGGCTTAACTAGCCTTGATCTTCGCTTCGGGTCTTTATTCTTTGATATTGTCTTTATCTCTTTAAAGCTTAGGATTAAAACTCTAGTCTTCTAGCTTTGGCTTTAATCACTTTTTAACCTTGATTTCTTCACTCTGATACACTTTGTTTGGCTTGTTTACACTGGTGGCTTTCTGCTATTGGAGGGCTTCTGTTAAACCCTAGATCATGATCCAGATGTTTTAAACTTGGATTTCATACCCTGCAGATCCTTTTCTTCATTGGATTAAGGCACTAAATCGTCACTCCAAGCCTTTTTGTCTCTTGTCTATGACTGTGGAAAAACACAGAACAACCATCATTAAGAACCCTGCAAAACACACAAACTTCATTAAAAAATCCTGCGGAATTTGGTTAAGACTGCTTCAGAGGCTTGTGAGGGTGGAGGAGCAGTGAGGAAAAACGTGGATGTAGTGGAAAAAGTGAGGAAAATCCTGGCAGAACAGCTAACCAGGTGAAAATGGAGTTTGGGCACGACAACAAACGTGGACTGTTAGATTAGAAGGATCAATGGTTGGGATCATTCCGTGAAACGCTTGGGAGATTAGAAGGATGGAAAACGAATGGGGGTGATATTAAATCAAGATCGTCTGATCTCAGAGATCGATGGCGAAGATTTCTCGGTGAAATATTTCGGGAGAAAATTAAGTGAAAAGTGAAATGGGGGTAATATTAAGTCAGGACCGTTCGATCTTCAAAGATCGACGGCTAAGATCGGATCAGGAACAGCGTTGCGGGGGCAGTGGTATAGCAGAAAACCAACAGCGATTTTCACGTTGCATTTTGTGGGTAAGCGGTATTGTAAAAAAAAACATGATTCCATACACCTACTGACACATGTATTTTGAAAACTGCCTATTTCACACGGAATTTGTGCTTTGGGAAGCGGGGTGAAAAATTACGTGATATGCAGTTTGAGCCGTTGGATGATGGGTAGCAGATCCAATGGCGTGGGTTGAGTGCAATCGATGAAGAGCTGCGGGGTAAAGTGTATTCAGGGTCCAGGGTGACGTTAGCAAAACTGGTGCGCAGTGGACGGGTGTAATAGGCTATCGGGTTAAGTTCCAATCATTAGATTTATTTGATGGATGGTTACGATCGAAAAAAGGAGCGAATATGAAGAAATCAAGGGAAAGGGAAAGGGCAGAAGGATGGGGCCTGATGGCCTTTGATCTTTGTAGATCGAAGGTCAGGATTGGTTTAAAACTATATTTGTTGGGAAACAAAAAATATAGCAAGGGCAAGGTTTTGAAGGATTTTGGCAGAAAAAAATTGAGGAGAAGGGAGGGCCCACCTTTTTATAAAGGGCGGAAAGAAGGATGAATGGGAGCCATCAGATCATGAGGATCGACGGCCGAGATTTGTCGATGGGGAGAAAGAGAGGGGTAGGGTTAAAAAAGGAGAAGTAATGTGGGCCATCAGATTTAAAAAGATCAACGTCGGAGATTTCATCGCAGAATCGCATCGGCGGGAGGAAAGGGCAAAGTGGCGATGCAATGTGCCGATGTGATTGAGCGTGGACTGTCTGATCTAAGGGAGATCAATGGTGGAGATTTAATCAGAGGTCGAGATGGCGGAGGATCATGTGATGGATGAGCGCGATGCGATGAAGCACAAACCATCGGATCTGGTGGAATGAACGGTTGGGATTACATCGCATTGGAGAAAAGGAAGGAGGCCAAAACACTGGGATTTTTTATTTTACAATGTGTGATTAAGTGTTGGCCGTTGGATTGGTATTAGAGATCAATGGCCAGGATTAAATTGGTGGGTGCGATGTCAGAGGGCTATGGGCATAGTGTGATTGAATCTTAGCCGTCGGTTCTTGTGGATTCAAGGGCTGAGATTAAATCGGGGGATTGACATCGGAGGAGAAAAAAAGAAAAGGATAAGGGAAACTGTGATTGCCGATTTGCGATGGAGCGAGGGCCGTTCGATCTGAAGTATGATCGACGGTCAGTATTTTAATGATGAAGAAAAAGGCGGAATGTCGGGTTTGGAACGGGGAGCGATATGGGCTGTTAGATCTGGGCGTAGTGTATCAGATCAACGGTAGAGAATTGATCACGAGATCGCATCGGCGGGAGGCAAATAACCATGTAACACAAGTAAAATGTGTTTTTGCAATGAATATTTGCGATACGATTAGCGCTTTGTGCCTGGTCACAGCGCAGGTCATATGCGAAAAATGGGTTGGGGCTTAAGGCCGAAAGGGGCTTAAGGCCTTTATAGAAAAATGAAGGTTTTTAGGCCAAAATAAAGGTTTTTGAAGGGTTTTCGGGGGTTCCGATAAATGAAAGAAGGGATTTTTAAACCAAATGAAAGGGAGATATAAGGTTTAAAAGGGTATTTGGAATTATTTAGAGGTTAAATGGAGGTTAATGGAGGGATTTTATGAAGGGTTTATGGAGGAAATAAGGGTCAAAATGGAACTTGATAAGAGTGAAATGGAGAAGTGTAAATGAGGGAAAATGGAGCTTCTCAAACAATTTTCTCTTGGTAAAACAAGAGGTCTCAAAGGGTAAACAGCGGTGAAGATTAACTCTATAATACTTTTAAGAACTAACAATTTGGACATGAATTGTTTCTTAAAGGATAGAAAGAGATTTAACCACCATTTGATATGACAAATTTTTATAGGTGGCTAACATGCTCTTTTTGTACATGTGTCTCAAGAAACCCTTGCTAGGTTATCTCTATAATGCAATAAGGAGGCCAGATCTCTGTTTTCTTAGGATATTGTGCCATCAATCTCCAGATCTATGATTTTCTATTGTAATTTTTTAGAAACCCTCATGAAATAACGTTGTACATGCCTTAGTATTTTCTGCATAATCAAAGTCATGGGATTTGGGTGTTTCTAAGTCATTGTAAGGCTGGGAGACCTGTTTAACATATCAAAAGGGGTTTCTTTCACATCCCCTTTTGTATGTAAGGTCCTTAATCTATATGCTAAGGGATAAACTGTTATTTCCCCTTGTTATCTTGTAGTTACCTGGGAATAACGTTTTTAGAGTCTATTTTACTGCTTTTCCCCACTAGGAGACAATGTATAAAGGCATACTTATGCTGATATGTTCATAATCTGATGAAAGGGTGTTTAAGACACATTTTATGAGATAATTTGTTGTAGTATATTTATTTTTTCTCATGTATTGATGTAGCTCCAACTTTAGAATATCTTAAGATATTCTCATTGTTGTAGAATTTCCCTATTTTGGGATATTACAGTGGTATCAAAGAATATTTCTTGGCACGGCCTGTGGATTTCAGCCATTATGCCATCAAAAAAAGGGGAGATGTACAGAAAATAGAATACTCCATTATGTGGAGGAGGAAAGGAAGATAGGCTTACAAAGCTTCTTCCAAGATCTATACAAAGCTTTCTAGAAGATCTAAAGAAAATAAGAATGGAGATGGAATCTCTAGAAGAGTTTGGATATATATTTTCACATGGTAAGTGTGAGCATGCAGCTACACACCATGATGCACAATGTAGTCAAATGCCCAAATCTATCATGAGATGGATGAATGGAGGGAGAATGCCTAAGAGGAAAACTCTTAGTGATTTGTTGTAGGAGTATGAATCTCAAACTGTGAGGTTTAGAGATCATACCACTTTACAAGAGTTTTGCAAGATCCAGGTGAAGAGAAGCAAGAATATAAATAGATTTATTCTATCTACTTTTGATGGTTCACCTATATGTTTAGCTAGAGCTTGGGTGAAGGAGCTAGACACCTTTTTGCAGTAGCATCAAATTTCTAAAGATGAAGCCATCAGAGTAGCAGTGCGGCATTTCAGAGGTAAGGCCTATGCATGGTGGGTTTTTTAATCTTTTTCTTTGAAAAATGCAAATACTTCCTCTTATGCAAGATTCATTAAAACATTGGTGGGAAGGTTTGATGGTAAACTTCCTAAGACACGTGTATTGGAGGAAGAAAAACTTAAGAGAACAAAAAACTTGCATGTGATGGAGGAAACTATAAACTTCACTCCACTTCAGAAAACCATGGGAGAAGTTGAAATATTGCATCATACATTGTTAGAGACAAGACCTCTATCTCATATTCCTAAATAGGAGGGCATGGGGATCTCTTTTTCACAAGAGAATCCAATTATTGGAAGGTTGCCCATACACATTGATAAAGAAGAGGGCAACAACGTTGTCACATCTAGAGCACATCTAGTACCTCATGCAGAGGAAGGACGAGAATATGCTCCAACAGGAGGAATTCTTGTATCCTTGCAAGGAGTTCCCCAGGATCTCATACATGGAGGTCAAAGCATAATCAATGAGCGGCATGATTTTGAAGCATTGCAGATAGAAGGAGAAGGTAGGAAGGAAGGGTAGCCTCACTTGATGAGAGGCACACACCCTTCTCTATTTCAGAGAGCTAATGTGAAGGGGAGGTGGACTATTCTATGTTGTGAAGGCAAGGGCAAGGTTGCCCAACCATATGTATAGTCTACTCTTGACATTGATGTCTCACTACATGGAGGCATTCCACCTGGGAGGCCACCAGATCTAGAATTGATGAAAGACATCTTGTATTTAGATTCACCACTATTGGATTTTGGAGAGGTGAAGAGTTTGGAGGAAAAATTTGGCATGGGGGATCTCAAATTAGCAGGCAGCATCATGAGGAGAGCTTCACATGGCAGATTGTCAGTGTTGTCTCTTGGGAGGATTGATCCATATTGGAGGTCTCAACTCTTGGTAGAGTACTCCAAGGATCTTGGTGCTTGCATAATCCTTGATGACCCAGATGGAGATGATAGATATATGGTGGATGATATGGTCATCTATTCTTATGGCAAAGTCTTCTTGACTAGAGCTTCTAAGCTCAAGGAGAAACTGCTACATGCATCACATGAGGACTTCTTTTCCATGCATTTTGATGCATATCTTTCCTTGGCAGAGGAGTTCATTTGGGAGGGCATCCAACAGGATATATATCAGCATATGGAGAGATTCATAGGCTAGATGGTGATAGAGAGGATGTCATAGCCACTTCCCTACTCTTTGGAGGTGAGGGAAAATTTCCAATTAAGCCATTTCAGCTCAAGATCTCAAGTACATGATAGAGCATGTACAATTTCACTTTATGTTTTGTACTTCTTTTCTTTATATGGGCAGCATATTGTACCAAGGAGGATTATTCCTTCTTGCATATTGTATAATGATGTACTTGAAGCCATTTTTAGCATTGAGATTGGCTATCTCGTTGGTGGTTTGTGGGGGAAGCCACATGATTTTTGGTGTGCACCATTGACACCACTTTGTACTTTCATATTGATATCTTGTAAAATGATTGTGGAAGAAAAAAAGTGACTGGAAAAGAACTCGTTATTGTTTGATTTGATGCAGGCAAAGGATGCACTTTGCTGGTTCCATGTTGGGAACTATGATCCACTTTCCGATTGTCATGTGACAACATGTTTTCATTTGTTTTTGCTTCCATGTATTGCTGATATTTCTATGTTCATGGGAAGCTTTGTTTGGAGAGTGGGATATGAGATGGAGATGCCCATTGGGGGTATGATTCTCCCTACTATTCATGTTGTATGCTTCATCAGGAGCAATGGGAAAACCATGATTGCCACATCACAACTCTTTTCTTCATATGGAGTGAGCCATTTGGAGAACTTGAGTGCTTGGAGGAGGCACTTCATGGTTGAATTTTTTGATGGGGTAGCTTGGGCCATTCTTAGAGGCCATGTTGTTTCATCCCAAGGAAATAAATAGCCCCATAATTACCATAAATGGAGAGAGAAACAAATGAGATGGGGGAGACTAATCTCTCCATGCATCCCCACTACATTGCACAAACCGGGGGTTGATGATTACTTTGATGAGCTACCTAGAATGGCTCATTTTATTTGGATTATAGAATGGGTGATGGAATCACTCTTTGGGGATGAGATTCCCCATGTTAGTCATCACTCATACCTTGAGGAGGCCACTGGACAACAAAGAGATTTCCACGTTTTACACACTTGGAAGGAATCATTAAAGGACAGATTTATTGCTGAGCTATGGTGGGATCTATTGATGAGGAGGCCACAAGAAGAGGAAGGAGAAATTTTTCTCTACCTTTGCAGTTGATTGAGGACAAGCAAAATTTTTGAGGGGTAGGACTGTAATATTCCCAAAATTTAGACCTCATCTAAATGGAATATTATAGTTGGTTTTATCTTTAGATAGATGAATAAATGGGTAGGTAAGCCCATTAACAGAAATAATAACCTTCATCATGTGAAAAGAGGAAGAATAAATAGCTGGAAGGAGCACATTTAGGTGTGAACAAGGAGGATATCATGTTGATTCAGTCATCTTTTACCAAATCAACATATACTATCTAGATACATTGCATCTCCTTGATAAACTGCATAGATTTGGTGGAGGACAACTTGCATGAGCTTGGAGGCAAATGTGGATGGGACCCAATGTGAAGAGGTTCACTTGTTATATATGGAGAGGATGGAAGCCTTTTCCATTGATGTTTTATATTATCTTTTGATATTGGTCTGTTTAGACTTGGCTTCCTCTTGTTGTTTAGTAGGGTTGCAGTGTTGTTGAGAACCGGGTGTTCTCGAGCGGGAATCCCACCTCTTCCCTTGAGAGGCCTCTTGGGAGAGTATTATATTGATTTGTTCCACATCTAGGCTTGAGGCCAAGCAGAAATATTCAATCACAATGTTATTTCTGTAGCAGTGTAATGTTGTGTTGCAGGGTGTTGCAATGGAAGATTGATCCTTCCACTCTCGGGTCTGTTTCTCAGTACAGGGTGCCTTCCTTCTCTTGAGAGATCAAAAAAGGAGATTTCTGAGCTCATTTCATATCTTGGCACTTTTCCAAAGCACCTCTGCTCTCCTACAGCACAGTCCTTTGTAGGAACTGTGTCCTTTTCTAGAGAGTTGTTGCAGCAAGGATATAGGCCTTGTTTCTGAGCTAGTTTCCTAAGGAAAGGGCCAAACCTTCTCCAGGAAAGCTAGAAAAATGGATTCTTATCCCTCTTATACATTATTCAGCCATTTCCATGTAATTTTTCAGTGATAATACGTTATTTTTTAGCTAAATAAATCATATCTTCTCTTTTTGTACATGTGTCTCAAGAAACCCTTGTCGAGTTATCTATATAATGCAATAAGGAGGTCGGATCTCTGTTTTCTTAGCATATTGTGCCATCAATATCCAGATATATGATTTTCTATTGTAATGTTGTAGAAACCCTCATGAAATAATGTTTTACATGCTTCAGTATTTTCTGCATAATCAAAGTCATGGGATTTGGGTGTTTCTAAGTCATTGTAAGGCTGGGAGACCTGTTTAACATATCAAAAGGGATTTCTTTCTGATCCCCTTTTGTATGTAAGGTCCTTAATCTATATAATAAGGGATCAAACCATTATTTCCCCTTATTATCATGCAGTTACCTGGGAATAACACTTTTAGAGTCTATTTTGCTGCTTTTCCCCACTAGGAGACAATGTATAAAGGCATACTTTTGCTGATATGTTCATAATCTGATGAAAGGGTGTTTAAGACACATTTTATGAGATAATTTGCTGCATTACATTTATTTGTGCTCATGTATTTTTGTATCTCCAAATTTAGAATATCTTAAGATATTCTAATTGTTGTAGAATTTCCCTATTTTGGGATATTACAGTCATGATATCCATAATAGTAACTAGATAACATGTATACATGATAAACTCGTAGAAAAATGACATGAATACATAAAAATCACATCTACCCTGAGGTCCAATGTTGCAACCTCGCTCTGATACCAATATGTAGCCACCCCTCCCACATTTACCCACTTTTACAAGATCTCCAAGGTAAAAATGAGCTGAGTGACACTATGATATGACTTGAACTCCAATTTCTAGTTATGGAAGTGGGGCCTACAAACCGTACGTAAATTGACATCCCTTAGAGACTAAAAATCACTTAGGAGCCTACCAACCACCCCAGGTGACCAGTCCCTGAGCTGGAACTCTTTTTCACTAGGTTTACTCCCCAAACACACCCTTGAAAAAATTTTAATGTGGTTATAAGGCTCCAACTGCACCCATAATCATGATTGCATGCGATTATAACCCAAATTCCTCAGTTCAGTGCATGCAGTCACGATATTTATGTAATTTTTCAAGCTAGCCTCTATACCACCGCTCATTATTGCTTGTAACTTTCTAGAATCATGAAAATGATGATGAAAATGTTAAACAATTAAATCTCATGCAATATTTTAACCTAGACATGCCTAGTACAAGATAGACATTTCGTCAAACAGATTGTAAACATACAAGCTACAGGTCATGAATGCATATCTGGTCATAAACTTTTGAACTTCGTCTGAAAATCACCAAGAAGGCACTCTTCCCTCTTAATCTAGTTGCAACAACACTTGTTGGCCCATGCATTCATCAAACATTCAATAACTTATCAAATCATGAGAGAAATCCATAGCTAGAACACATCATAAAACCACACATAAATCCAACACATAACCAAAATAGAAACTATGAAAAATTAGCCACAATATCACCATAATAATCAGTACAAGTCTAGCATAGATCATAATAGGAAAATATCTCATATTAACATATGAAAATACCAACCAAGTCAGGGACTTCCATGTACCACCTGACCATATATTTGGCTGAACCAAATCTCTCTTTCAACTTATCATCCCCACACCATATTCCAAACATGAATGTGGGATCATAATGGTTAAACCAAAACAAAACCAACTAGGGATTCTAGAGCCAAACCACCTCAACCACAAAGATCTCACCTATACAGTCCATAAATCACCAACATCAACTAGATTGGTCTCTACCCAAACTGTACAGGGCTTCAAGAACTAGTAACTCAACCCACAACCTCTAGGGAACCTGAGCTATTTCATGGCTCTGGAGTGTTTGTACTAACCCACAGGCTACAGGGACTAGTAACTCAACCCACAGCCTCCAAGGAACCCAAGTTTTTCAAGGGATCCAAAGAATTTGTTCCAACCCATAGCCATAGGAAACCTGAGAACCAATCAGAAAAACCAAATGGGGAACTGTTGGTTTAAGGGGTCTTGACCCAGGTTTAGATTTGAGGTTAATCAAAAAATCCCTGTACTACTGGCCCTTTCGGCAATGGTCTGCTTGTGTAGGTCAAGGTCTCACCTGAAGTAGTATGGAAGGGTGTTGGAACCAAGGTTCTGCACCCTGAGAGAGAGAGAGAGATATTTTAATTAAGTGGGTGTCTTTAGATCTAGAACAGGCCCATGCTGAGAAAGCCCTAACCAGAAACCCTTAACAATACACTTGACAGAATAACTTGTGCGCAACCCATAACTTATCATGTAATCAATTAACAGGATCCATATGACTAAACATCACAAAATCTATGCATTCATTACTCTTTATAGCATCGCATCCATGTGCGCAAACAATTAGGTAGTAGTATTTAACATCACAGAAATAATAGAGGAAATAACATGCAGCATAACATATCACAGAGACAATTGATATCAGCAAAACGACATTCTATTTATTAATACTTCATATCCTTACAGACTCTTTCACTGCCCCACGAACACAACCAGTAGGTTCTGCACACATCAGGACTTAGGGTCTCCATGTACACAGCCAGCAGGAGCCCTTACCCAGAACATTTCACCCAAAAATCCTCAAAGAAGATATATCATTAACATCGTATCAGAAACTTATCCAAAAACTGCCTCTTAAACTAATCCTAGACTCTTACTTATACTTTTAGCCTGTGCTATACTAGGGTCCGAAAATCATGGTTTGCAACCCCTAGATCTACCCTTTTTGCCCATTACAATGCATGAGGGGCTTTGACCCACCCCAAAGTCCCTTAACTTGTGCTATGCACGACCAAAATACTCAAAATAGTACAACATTATATCAAAATTGCATTTGGGGGACCCCGCTCCAATAGGCCCCCAACACAATCTTGTGACTTGTCCCGAGTCACAATAACAGTGGGGTATTCATCTTGCTCTGGAGTTGTTCAATGGTGACGAAAAATGGTGGAAGGATGCCCTCGCTCTACACGGCTGCATTCTACACAATCTCGACCAACTTTTACGAAGTTATTCCCTCAGTAGCCAAGGTGACACTATCCAATGTATGGTTCA
>CM076582.1:599063494-599077286 GCA_034641835.2 Pinus albicaulis
ATACCCATGCTCAGTCCAAAAATACATCATATAGAAAGTAGTGAATGGATCCAACATGTATATAAGTATAGCTGAACTGAAAGTACACAATGAATCATCTGAGCATGGCCCGGAAGTGTAAGTCTGAATCAATGTCCAAGTATCACATATAGAAAGCTGATCAAAGATGGTGCAACTGGATGTCTGATCATATAAGTAACTGAATCTCCAAGTACCGAATCATAAGAGGTGGAACAAACGGTACAATCACGCAACTCGGGAGCCAACATATAAGATGTTGCTGTACTGAACTGCAACATATAAGGGTGGACGGCATCACTGGCAGAAACTGAATGGACTGTCAAAAGTGAACCGAAAAATGCTGATGCAACCCGAGGTCTTCACCGATCACTATGGCACAATTCTACACAATGGGAATAAATGAGTTGAAGTCGACCATGTGAGAAATCGTTGGATTACCGGGCAATGATGTATCCCGTTAACCAACGCGAGACAACCCACCGATAATGATAATGAGTGTCAAGGTGCCCCAGTACAATCTAACAAGTGCGAATGAATGAGTTGAAGTCGAACATTTGAAAGAATCTACCAATCAGGAGGCAATGATGAATCCCCACTGTCGATAGCGAAGAGTTTGCCACTGATGACTGCAAACCCTAAGGTACTGACAAAAGACTCTAGACCTTATTCCCAGAGCAATGAGTCGGAGTCGATGGGAAAATATCTGCTGGAAGGAAGGCATTAAGGCATCCCACATCAGTCCAGCGCGAGTGTAACCCGCAGGCCAAGATTTGGAAGGAATCGGACGAAGTAGAGTGATGGAACCAAAACCGAAGTACGTTTCCGACATGCATAAGATGAAGCTAGCGCACGGAAGAAACCCTCTGAACCAACCAATAATGAAAACTGATACAGAGGCGAGAAATCCACCGATAGGGTCAAATGGAAATCAAGGTACTGCACGAATCCCAAGTGTGATAATGTGTGCTGACGTCAAACACAGGGGAAACCACTCAGTCAAAGACCCATGATGATGATCAAATGCTGAGCACGAGGTCACCTATCAATGATGGAAATAGGCCCAAGGTGCAGCTCTAGGCTTGCTCTCAGAGCAATGTGTCGTAGTCGATAAAAGACAAACCCGCTGGCAAGAAGTCAATGGGGACCTTCTCAAACCAGCACGAGCAGAAGATCAAAACATCTGATGTGATAGAACATGATACTGACAAGACCGGGAAGGCCGACTGAATAATGAGTCAAGAGACACCGCAGAATGGCCGACTCAGGCTAGACTTCCCTTGAACAAAAGCACGACTCTGTGATGACCATGGCGGTAAAAAGTGACACTGTATAAGTCTGTCTTGCAGGAGGCAAAACAAACTCTCCATATGATTGGAAGAGATAACCAACCGGGGGAGAACTGACAAGTGAAACATGGTAAAGGCTGAACCTAGGTCAAACTAGAACCATCCCAAATGAAGGAGATATATATAAGTATATGTGCTTTGTTCAAGGGCGACAAACTGACTCTGTACTGCCATCAAAATAACGAAGATACATCCCGTTCCCGCTCTTTTTGTTATATTTGATTTTTTTGTCTTTTTCATATAATAAGCCTGAAAAAGAATAAAGGAATGCTATGGTACAATGGATAGAACGAGTATCAAGAAACAGATGCACTAGTTCTTGGGATTGGAACGATCCTATGCTCAATGCAAGGTGGCGGAAACTGGTAAGCGATACTCAGAGGAATGTTCCATCCATAGGTAAAAGGGGTGTCAAGTCGCGATAGCTAAGTGCATGCAATGGTTAACTTGTACAGATAGACAAGGTCAAAATTTGGCTTAAACATCGAGTCCAAATGAAGTCGGCTAAAGGCCAGGATAAACAAGTAGCCAATATGCAATGCAGTAATACAACTTAACGACACCAGGGAGTCTCTAGGGTAAAAGCCAGAAAAATGATAGTGATGAAGAAGAAGAATGAAGCTTCAACACATAAGACATGGCGGGACTAAAGAGGACTCCCGAGCCTACATAAAACGCAGCATGGGCAACAAGTGATAGCGAGGAACTAACTAGGAAGCCCATGTAAAGGAAGGCTCTACCATCAAGTCATGATTAAATAATCGGTGAGTGAAATGGGTGTAATACTCATGACCTGATGGGATCGACCCTAAGGCAAGTGATTAGTATGGAGGCTAGTATGCAAGATGCAACGGAGAGTGATTTCCCTAACCTATATGCCAGTGAAGATCATATACCTGCCGTAACGAGTCGGAAATCATGGATAAAAAACCGGGAAAAATCTCAAAATCGTCAAAATGTACCTAAAAAAATACCAAACTGGGCACTTCCAAGCATTCGAGTTATGCAGCTTAAGATAGATCGAAAAAATGAGCATAATGAATTTTTGCGAAAATTTTCAACTTTTTAGGCATAAATAGACAAATTACCTCATATTTGGTTCATTATTGCATTGCTGATTTGGAAAAAAGTGCTGTGGAGCAAAAAACTTATTTCGTCAAATCAGGAACAACCGACCATCGAATCGTGCCGAAATTTCAGGTAGGCTCCTAAATCATCCTTGCAAATCATTTTGTCCATTTGGAAATTAAAATTAAGTGAATTTTAGCTTTAAAACCCTTGCTAAAAAATGCGGACTTGCGCATACGCGGGTTCATTGAAGGCAACTCACGTATACACGCGACTGTGCAAAGAAAAAGTCGCGTATGCGCAGGTCCGAAACTTAAAAAGCGTGGCTAATGCATGATTTGATGAAATTTGACAGGATGACAATCTCATGGAGAGAACGTGAGCATAGCGCAATTGACCAAGAGGTCATGCAAGATCGAGCAACTTAAAATATCCTTCGGAATTGCGGATTGTTCAAATTCTTTAAAATGCCAAATATGAAAAGCAATCCTCGGTTGCTAGAAATGCTTGTCAATTACTGGGAACCAGATCAAGACTGTTTCGTGATAGATCAGATGCCACTACGCATTGAAGTGGAAGACATATACTTTATTACTGGACTTTCCCGGAGGGGAGAACCAGTAGACTTGCACGGGAAGCCCCTGGGAGGGCTAACCGTGGAAGACTATGTCCACGTGTATTGCGTAGGGGGTTCCAAAAAGGTTGGAACTCAGATTGCAATTAAAGATGTGAGGGATTTGTACATGAAAATCCTCCTTTTCACCATCGGCAGAGTGGCAGGATCTGCCTCCCTACATCAGGCGTCCAGGACGCAAATGAGCATAGCAGTAGAATGTTTGACTCATGTGTATGATTGGTGCACAGCCCTTTTACTGAACATGAAACAACAGTTGACCTCAATCCGCCAAGAAAAGACCAAACACTTTGGCTACGGTATAATTTTGACAACATTCTTCTTTGAGAAGATTCCAGCATTGAGACCCAGAGTCATCTCTACCATCAGTAGCCCGCAGGACCCAAGAATTGCCCGTTGGGCGGACATGATGAAGAGATTGGGGGATAGTGAGGTACCCCGGACCACATGGGACGATGAGTTCTTCCGCTGGTGGGGAGAACAAATCATCGCAGTGGACGACTATCCCTATGCCGGGATGGACTTCCGTGGAGATCCAAATCTAGTTCTTCCACCAGGCACAGCATGGGGTACAGTCGGTAAGTTTGCAAAAAATTTTGACTTATATAATTTTTTTGGATTTTTTCAAATATGTAAATAAAAAAATGAAAAACAAACATGTTTTTGATTGGATTCATAATGACTGAAAATTTAAAATGATCATGATTCAGATGTTGGACCAGTTCGTCCTGAGGGTCTCCCGCGCTACAAGCGCCGCAGGGGCAAAGCGGATACTGTGGATTCAGATAGGACTCTCCAGGCCGTGCAGAGGAATTTGGAGGGACTAACCTGCCAAATACCTATGGCTGCTGTGGAGGATCTATCGGAAGCCACCCAGAGACGGGTGGTAGGAGTGCCTCGAGACTGGGTTAGATTATTCCGCCGAGTTGCCACCGCAGTCACGTTCTATAGGAACACGACTTCTGGGCAGGGACCTCAGGAGTAGACAGATATTATGTATTAGATGACTGTATATTCTTTTTTGAGACTGAACATGATGGGGGCATAAGCCCAAGTTTTGTACGACATTATGGATCCAAATTTTGTAAATTTTTTGAACACTCCGATGATATATATACAACGGAAGCCTAGGCATAATACTTCTTCAAATAGAGCCCATTTCGGGGCTCCGACAACTCGTTCCCTTCGAAATCAACCAAGGTATAAGCTCCTTTCTTAAGGACTTTTTTAACGATATAGGGGCCATACCACATAGACTTAAACTTTCCTGCCCCCAGGGCATCCTTTTCTTGGGCATAGACCAAAACAAGGTCACCTTCCGAAAAGACCCTAGGCTTGACCACCTTATTGTACTGAACTTTTACTCGGTTTTTATGCGCTTCATTCATCGTGGCGGCATCTCGACGCTTCTCATCGAGATGTTCCATATGAAGAAGCCATATTGCCAGACTAGAAGTGTCAGGAAGAAGTTCAACAACTAATTTAAGAGAAGGAATCTCGCATTCAATAGGAAATACGGATTCCACCCCATGCACTAACTGAAACGGAGTAAAGCCAGTTGCATTTTTCACTGACGTCTTGTATGCCCAAAGTGCAGGATATAGCATAATATGCCAATTGGATCTAGCTTTATCAATTATCCTTTGAAGAATTGTCTTCAAGGATTTATTCACGGCTTCCACTTGCCCATTGGCTTGAGGATAATATGGAGATGAATGCTCCTGCCGGAAACCCAATTTGAGAGCCAACTCAGCCATCATACTATTCTGAAAATGACTGCCATGGTCAGTGAAAATCTCTCTAGGAATACCAAAACGAGCGATAACTTGATTGAAAAGGAACAAAACTGCAGTCTCACCATCATTCCCAAAGGTAGGCATAGCCTCGACCCACTTCGTAAAGTAGTCTACTGCTATGATAATGTACTTGTGACCTTTTTTCCGAAGGCGAGTTACAAGTAGTATAATCAATACCCCACTTTGTAAAGGGTCCAACAGTAACGACTGGAAAAAGCGGAGCTGGATGAGCGCGCATTTTTCGAGTATAGACTTGACATGGATGACACTTTTTGACCGATTCGATACAATCCTTGAAAATTGAGGGCCAAAAGTACCCAGCACACAAGATTTTTTGGGCTGTAGCAAGCCCAGATAAATGACCCCCACAAGCTCCACTATGAGAATCATTCAGCACAGCCTCAGCTTCTTCGAGAGTTAAGCAGCGTCTCAGGATTGAATCAACCCCTCGACGATATAAAGCATCACCAATAATCAAATAATTCTTGGCCAAGTGACGCAGCTTACGACGCTCATCTTTCGAAAA
This sequence comes from Pinus albicaulis, assembly GCA_034641835.2. Taxonomy (NCBI): domain Eukaryota; kingdom Viridiplantae; phylum Streptophyta; class Pinopsida; order Pinales; family Pinaceae; genus Pinus; species Pinus albicaulis. The sequence continues at coordinate 599,068,886 of CM076582.1, forward strand.
AGTAGAGGGAAACTTCGCAGTCTGGAGATACACAATGATATCCCCGTACCAAGGATCCTATGAAGAGATAAGAAACAAGTGTTCGTCTGGAAAGGACTCATCATAGATCATCTCTTCTCTGCAGGGCAACTTGGAGATCAATTCCGCGAAAAATAATGATTTCTTTGATTTAGCACACATGAACTCAAGATCAAATTCCTGTAAAATCACAATCCATCTATTGTATTTGCCCCCAATCACTCGCCTGCTGAGGACAAACTGAAATGGATTGGCAGCTGCCAAAACATAAGTTTTGCGAAGAATAATGTAATGCCGGAGTCGCTGCACAGCATGAACTGCTGATAAAGCTAATTTTTCTATCGGAGTGTACCTGAGTTCAGGTCCTACCAATCCTCGACTTAGGTAGTAAATAACATGCTCTGCAAGAGCATCATCTTCCTGAACCAGAACCATACCGATGGTAGATTCTGCTGCTGCCAGATACAAAAGGAAATCCCTGCTATAATCTGGTGGACTCAATAAAGGAGTAGAGGTCAATGCTTTTTTCAAAGCATCGAATGAGCGTTGAGCGTAGTCATCCCAAAGAAAAGGAACTCCTTTCTTCAACAGTCTCATAAATCCCTTTGTGACTTCAGCATAATTGACGATAAATCTCCGAAGAAAATTAGACTTCCCTTGAAGAATTTTAAGCTGACGAATTGAGGACGGGGGAGGCAACTGAAGTATTGCCTCAACCTTGAATGGATCTACCCTTATCCCTTCCCTAGACACAATGAATCCCAATAGCCAACCGAATGTAACCGTGAAAACGCACTTGTTTGGAGTCAATCGAATCTTATAAAAACGACATCTTTCAAATATTTGCCGAAGGTGACCAGGATGATCCATCCTCTTTCGAGAATGAGCAGCTAGATCATCTAAGTATGCCTCGATAATCTTCTTGATGTCGTGGAAGGCGTAAGACATGGCCCGCTGAAAGGTAGCCCCAACATTTTTCAGACCAAAAGGCATCTTCTTGTATGCAAACGTACCCCAGGGACAAATAAATGCAGTCTTATGTTGATCTTTAGGACGGATAGTAATTTGATTATATCCGGAGAAACCGTCCATGAAGGAGAAAATCTCATTACCGGCACACTCGTCAATGATCTGATCGATAAATGGTGTGGGGTAATTATCTTTAGGACACGCTTTATTTAGGTCTCTGAAATCGATGCACACTCAAATCGTTCCTTGCTTTTTATCTACGGGAACGGGCTTTGAAACCCATTCAGTCAGAGGAACATGGAAAATGAATCTCGCCTTAAGCAGCTTTTCAACTTCAGCTTTGATAGCTGCTGCCTTCCTAGGATTGACCGGATGAAGTTTCTGCCTCACCGGCTTAGCGTTTTCATACGTCTTGATCTCATGCTGGACAATAGATGGGTCTATGCCAGACATTTCCTCATAAGACCAAGTGAATACATCCCTATACTCTTTAAAGAGCTCGGTGTAAATTTGAACCTCTTCACGGGAACATTCAGCTCCAATGAAGACATTCTCGATAATATTGGGATCCCTGGAAATGTTCACCGGGATAGTAGGAGAGATCACAGCCATGTTCCCTTCGGCATAAACCCGTGTTGGTGCCAAAGGGTTCAAGACTGGGTGAACAGGACCAGGAGACGGAGGACTTGGAAAACTTGTTTCAACTTCGCTCAAGTCAAGTAGGAAGTAAGACCGATGATGCAAATAATCCCACGGTCTATCTATACCTGTCATGGCTTCCAGGATGGCCTCTTCAGATGGAAGAGTGGTATCAAGGCAATCCTGGGCCGAAGAAGAACTAAGCGTCCAAGCCGGAGCCACATCACCATCCAACTCTTTCGGTGAAAGAGGAGCTGGGATGGATTCTGCAGTGTCAACAATAGACTGATATGCAATCTCAGCTGCAGAAATCGGAAATGCCATTCCACCCACTTGACCTTTCGCTAATGTGGCAGTAGGGGAAGGTAAGGTCCAAGGGTCCGAAAAATAATGAGTTCGAAAGAACTCTCTTCGAAGGGGAGCCTTGGAGGATGAAATAGCATTAATATGCACCGTAGGAGGAGGAAGATCGAAAGTACCCATCAGGGAAGAATACATTCCAACTCCTAGATTCTCAACAGGTGCCTTAGTATTATCCAACTTCGGAACAGATGAGTCAGAAGGCGCATTCAGGTCTACAGGAGGACAGTCCAGTTGATCCACTGTAACGATCCTCCCTTCGTGGGGGAAACATACAATCCAAAATAATGAGGATGCAATGGCATCCATCTCATAAATCCAGTTCCTCCCCAACAGAAGGTTGTAGTCCAAGCTTGCATCTACTACCTCAACCTCTATATTGACAGTTTTTCCCCCAACACAGATGGGCAAAGCCGGGACAATACCATGGGGTCTGTGAGAATGACCATCGAACGCAGTAAGAACAGTGCTAGATGGAACAGCTTTGGGAGATCCAAGTGTCTTCCAACATGCGAGAGACATTACGCATGTGGAAGCACCCTCATCAACAACCGTTCGAAAGATATTGCACTTCCGATACGACGATTTAATATGAAAAGCCATGTGATGAGGAAGTCTCTTCTTAAAATTAGTCATATCAAAAGTAATCAGAAGAGAATTTTTTGGATCAATAGCCCCAATGGCAGTGAGCAAAGCACTACGCTGAGCCGGACAAGACTGGAGTACCTCTAAAGCTGACATAGCACAAGGACTCTGCGCCAGATCTTCTACAATCGAGTAGTTCTGGGCAGCCCTTGCATTTGGATTAATCGTTGATCGCTTAGAAGATGCTTTGGGCATCCGAGGCATAGACTCAACAGTAGGCTTCGTAATGTGAAGCGGCTCAGTAGCATCAGGGACTTCCTTAGCTTTCGAAGACTCTTCTCCGCCATAATCACGGGATCTCGTAGCGATATCCGCGTGAGCACTCATCATGAAAATGTTTGATGGAATTTCCCCTTCCTGGGTGCCCCCAGAGGAAGCCCCAGGATTTTGGTTCGCGCCAACAACTAATTGCTGCCCTTGGGGAAAAGGGTTTGTTAACACAGCCTGGGAACTAGAAGAACCCTGCTAAGCTAACAAGCGCTGAGCATCCTGAATTTTAGGGCAAAGGTGTGTGAGATGGTCTCCAGTACACAACTTGCATGGAAACTTCACTTTCTTCTTCTCCTTTTGACCCTCACCAACACGCTCGTTGGTTTTATTTGCATTACCCTTCCCGTTCTTGCCCTTCTTCTTGTTATTTCATCCCTTCTTCTTCCCATCGGATTGTTGATTTCCTTTGGGATCAGAAGCTTGGACAACATTTATGGACAAAGACTGGGAAGGCGATGACTCAGCAGGCACAGCCTGACTAGAAGGAGCAGATTGTAAAGACAACTGCTGCAGTTGAGTAAGCAGGCTGGCTGCACCACTATTGATCGATCCGACAAGCCCATCACCATGCGGACCGGGCTTAGTTTTCGATAAATCTAATTTGGAGCGAGGAGCATTGGGCAAATATTTATAAAGGACCCCAGACTGAGAATAGATCAGTTCCAGCTGCTGGGCCCTAAAAATGGCCTGCTCCTCAGAAAATACCCCAGATAGGGATACATCTTTTGAAATGTCTAACTGCAGAGATTTCAGAAACCATTCGAGAAGGAATTCTCCTGGAATATGAGCTTTAATAAGCCTCTTCCTTCTCCTCCATTCCTGAATGTGATCAGAAATGTGAGTTGCCTCGTCCTACTTAAAATTAGCCAGGAGTTCCGTCCCAACCTCATATCGGACAGGAAACTGAAAATGGTTTAGAAATGTGACAGCCAGTTCTCCAAATGTAGCAAAACTTCCCCCAGCTAACTTGATATACCATTTGGCAGCGTTTCCAGTTAGGGTGCGTTGAAATAATCTCAACCTAATCGAATCATCGATCAGGGAGTTCGAAGAACACCATAAGTGGAAAGTGGTGATGTGGTCAGCCGGATCCTCCCCATTCTTACCTTCAAATTTTGGAATATCTGAAGGAAGTTTGGTCGGGACCGGAGGCCACCCCGGACTATAACGAATCGGATCATTAGTCAACTTCGACAAATCTGGCAAGTTCAACATTGCCAGAAAAGGTAAGCGAGGCGGAGCCTGGGGATTCCATCCTTGATGGGATAGATTCCCAACATTCTGAAAAGAATAGCCTGGATTTGATAAGGCACCAGGTTGCCAGAAAGGACTCGTAGAAAAAGGAGAAGAACCTCCTCCCAACGCAGAGTTACCAAAGCCCAGACCAGTTCCCCCCGCTGAAGTATTAAATGAAGAGGAGAGCCCCTGATAGGGGTTCCAGGCATTAGAAAGAGGAGAAAAGGTCTGGTAAGCACTCGACGAAGGGAAAGAAGTATTCCCTTGATGACCTGCGTAAAACTGATTCCCTGCCCCCGCTATAGTAAACACAGGATTCCACCCTGTAAAAGTAGTCGAACTTTGCCCCCCAGACCAAGGGTTGAAACTCTGGGTCTGAGACGTAAACGGAAACGACCCTAAAGAAGGATTGGAACTAGGAATGTGTCCAGTCCCAAAGGGGAAACCCTGAAAAGAAGCTGATCCACTAGCCATAGAAGACATGGGTGTAGATCCAGCTGCAGCAGCGGAAAAGGAAAAAGAGGGATTCCCACTAGAGGGCATCCCTGAACATAAGGGACCAGAATGAGAAGCATGTGCTTGGGTGAAACCAGAGCCAAACACAACAGCACTAGAAGCGATCGAAGATAAAGCAATAGTGCCCCCTCCTTCAACAGAAGCAGGGGTCTGAATGCCTGCAGCACTCACGGCAGAAGCCGCGTTCCCAGTCGTGGCCATCGAAAGATATGAATGATACGGAAGATCTTCCAGTCTCTCAGACTCAGGTCCGATGCTCTTTGGGAACAATGAACGGTGTGTGAAGTCGGGAGGGAAGAGAGGGAGATGGACTGTCGCAAGAGAGCTCGGAGTACGTCTTCAATTTTCGAAAATCTGCAGCAAGACAAAACTCGCAGTGAGCAAAATTAACCCTCTTCAGACATTTACCGAATCGACTGAAACCTTCGGGGCCTTTGTGGAGGGTCTTGTCTCCTTGCGTCAGATGCCACGGGGTGGTAACCACCTGCCTATAATCACTCCTAGCCTGGAAGGCTAAGATCAGGAGATAATCCCGGATTCTCCAGTGATCGAGCGCTTGATTGTACTTTGTAATTTAATTAGACTAAAGTACAAAAGCTAGGCAAGCTAGGGGCAAAGAGCACTCACTAAAATCAAAACCCTGAGAAACAGCAAGCAAACAGCCTCCAAGTATTTCCGCTCCGGGTGATGAGGACCGGACACCAAAATACAGGAAAGCGAAGTATAGGGCCTTCCGAAAGCAGTCTGGGATGATTAGGGCCTAGAACAACTAGCGAAGGTATCAGAAACAGTTACGCCGACCTCCTAACGACAACCTTTGCCGGCTCAAGCACCCAAGCTTCGCAAGGGCACCCCCCAGAAGTACTGCTGAAAGTGATGCGACGTCTGCCTCAGGTACCACGGGTATTCCCCCCCGCAGTCACTTGTGTGGAACCTAGGAGTGACAACTATGGGCACCTATCCGTATCAGAAGTCGGGCGGAATGGTCTTGAGGTCAGATTCAGCTAATCAGAGAGGGGGTATCCCTCTTCTCAGCCTTCACTTCCCCTCGCGCTTGACTCTCTGGAGGAGAGCTTTCCCGGTCCACCTAACGGAGTTGGATTTCGCTCAATTAATCAACTTCTATGTTTGTTTGAGCGGCCTTGGAGAGTTAACTCTCCACTCACCTATTCCAAGGCCCTACAACCTAGCTATTTGGTGTATGACACTTAGAAAACTTGCTAGTTGATTTTAAATTAAATCGCTTATTTTAATGGGCTGTTATGTTAAGTCACAAGGATATGGAGATGAAACTTATGATGTTTTTGACGTAGAAAGAAATTAATAAAAACTTAACTACATGCAGATGCAGTTATTGTCTTTCGATGAAAAGCAATCTCTACACGGGTTCTACGAGATTAAAAATTGTATTTTTTTCTTTTCAAATAGCAAACTCACACTCACAAAAACTATGAAATTGACTAAATGTTTAAATGCACCTAATGCAAATCACTACAAGCATGCAAATCCTAAGATGCAAATCTCCTAAAGCAGAGTGAAATTTCCCAAAAAGTCCTTCAGTTTTAACTCTTCTTGGTTGTCCAGAAAGCTAGTTCCCGAAATCAAGAACTCTTAATATGAAGACACCAAAAATGCTTAAAAACAAGAAGAAGAAATGAATGACAATTCCCTTCCAATTATCAAGCCAAAAACCAAAAGCAAGAAACCTCACAAAAGCTTCAAAAGATATGGCAAAACGAAAATGAAAATGCAACAACAAAAGCAAATAACAAGAGAAAATGTTTTTTTTTTTTTTGAGCCTTTGAAATGCAAAAACAAAAAGCAAAACAAATGTTTTTTGAGCTTTTTAGTTTTATAGAGAAAGAGCTCGAAAAGACCAAGCAAAACTATCAAAATCCAAACCAAACGAGACTGAATTTCAAGCACAAACTTCAACAATGCTCCAAAACTTATAAAGCTAACTAGTAGCAAGATCAATAAGAGAAAAAGAAGACAAGAAAACTCAGCCACTCAGCCTAGAAGAATAGTATAAACTTGCCGCAAGAAAAAACTTCGAAGAAGCTAGAAAAAATCTTCAAAAGTTGCAACAAGACCTAGCCTACTGAACTCAAGAAAACCAAGCAAGAAACGAGCAAAAATCGTAGTGCCAAGCAAAACACAAAGACAGGAAAGAGTAAATGAGCAGGAGCTCACTGTTCTGATAAAGCAGAACAGCCAAGAATGCTCAGAAAGCTATCTTGGTACTCAAACCAGAAGTGCCAGCACCAGAAACAACACTTTGCCAAAAAGACTAGTTTTCAATCAAACGAAAGAGAGAAAAGACAAAAGACCACCTTCTTCACAATCCAGAGAGTGCAAGGACACTGTAGGGACAGGTCTCCACAGCCAGAAAGGACCAAAAAGTCAAGAAATCCAAAAATTCAAAATCTGCCTAGGTATACGCTACTTCACAGTTTAGCAACAAGCGTGTATACGCGACTGTGCTAAAGGAAACTCGCGTATACGTGGGTCCCTTTAGGCAAACTTGCCTGTATATGCGACTGTGTGCAGAAAAAAGTGCGTATACAAAGTTAAATAATGAAAAAACAAAAAGGACAAGCCTGGATAAGAAACCAGGACTTCAAACTGACTGAGAAAAAGTAAAATGGACTGCAAATGAAAGTTAAAACTGTCGGCAACCTATCAAACAGCTGAAACCACCCAACAGGGGAGTCACAAGAATGTGATCCCCAGCGGAGTCGCCAGTTCTGTTTCGGGGAAAATCACCCTAGAGGTTCGTTGGTTACAACCTCCACAGAGCAGGGGCATGCTACTTAAGAAGGACTCACACAACCATACATGTTCATGAAAAACTAAATAGAGTAGATCGAGGAAGTTACCCGTAGGTCCTACGGTTGAAGCAGATCCCGCGGGGTCCAAACCCCCAGCAACCGTCCTTCCTTCTTAACTTGAAAGACAAGAAGAAACAAGCACGAAGAACTGGTTGTACAGCATATATCTACTCTAAATGTTAGTGAAATCCATATAAAACATCAGATAAACCATAATGAATGCTCAAATAACAATTTTCTCATATATGTAAGCAGACACTAACATGTATATTTCGGGAACAAGATGGTACTTCTATATTATAAATAGCATGTACAGAAATAACGAGTGGAGAGATCACCTGAATCCTCCCACGATCTTCAAGTAGACCGTTGTCCGGATCTGTCCTGCCCTTGCCTCACTAAGATTCCTTCCAAACTGGTGCATACGAGATGACATATAGGGAGATGAGCATCTCAAGGAAACAAGGGTTTCCTGTAATGAACTGGGAAAGTGCAGGAGGCACGGGGAATCAGACTTGGATAGGGAATACCAACAGAGTATAATATCAATAAATTCTCTCTCTCTCCCTTAGGCCATACACATGAGGGGTTTTTATACTCCCTCCAAGTAGTTTCAACAGTTGGAAACAGTTGGCCACGTGCTGGGGTGGTTGAACTACCCGAGTAACCATCAACCCAGCCCGAAAATAGGGAATTTTTATATATTTTTTCATAATTTTAATGGCATACGCGGAAAAGTGCAGCTGGACTCGCGTATACACGCGAAAAAGTACGGGCATAGTCGCGTATGGGGATTTTTACACTGTTTTTAAGTGAATTTGTCCAAGTCTGTAGGAATGGGTGCCCAAAGCCATAAAAGCAATCATGAATCATATGAAGGTGAGAAATGATGCTATAACAAGGAGCCTCCTGTGGGT
>CM076582.1:599077386-599171437 GCA_034641835.2 Pinus albicaulis
GAGTAGCTTTGGGTGCTTCTGTATAAAATTCTCATCCTCCCATGTAGAATCTTCAGTGGGTAAGTTCTTCCACTCGATGAGATACTCTGAAATTGATCGATTCCGTAGTTGTCGAGTTCTTGTTTCCATGACCGCTTCAGGTTCCAATATGATTTTTCCTTCCTCATCAAGTTCTGGAAATATTGTTTGAACTGGAAGATTTTCACCTATAACCTTCTTTAAGCATGAAACATGGAAAATTAGATGCACTCGCGAAGAAGCAGGAAGCTCCAATTTTTATGCCATAGTACCAATCTTTTGCAACACCTTGTAAAGACCATAGTACTTTGGCGATAATTTATTATCCTTCTTAGCTTGCTTGAGGGACATTTGTTTGTATGGTTGTAGCTGTAAAAATACCCAGTCTCCTACATCAAAACTCCTCTCGCCGCGATGTTGATCTGCCTGTTGTTTCATTCGATTTTGTGCCAAATTTAGGTTATCCTTTAAGAGTTGGAGATCTCTATCGCTCACAATATCCCTTGGGTTTCCATGTAGCTTTTTAATTGTGTCCATAAATGTAGTAGCAAATCGTACTTATTTAAATGGATGAGATAATACACAAAAGTGTGCATACTTGGTAAGTCTATCAACTACCACCATGATGACACTCTTTCCTTCAGACTTAGGTAAAACTGTGATAAAATCCATTGAAATCTCCTCCCAACATTGACTTGGAATGGATAAAGGCTGTAGAAGACTCGGGGTCTTAATTGTCTCAACTTTATTTTGCTGGCAAACTAAACATTCCGCCACAAACTTTTGAATATCAGATTTAAGGCCATCCCAAAAAAAAATTTCTTCACCATGTGGTAAGTTTTTAAAAATCCTGAGTGTCCTCCTAAAGGATGTTGAGATTGCAACAAGATGATGAGCTTAGTGAAAAGAGTCACCTTCACTAAGTGGGCCCTCAGGCTATTTTTGGCGCAATTCTATTTTTAGACTATGTTTATTTTTATACATGACAATCATATTCTATGAGTCGCAGGATGCTATTTGTGGATGGTTGGTCAAGTTAGAAAAATAGATGGACTTCTATTTTTAGACATATTGGGCGGAATCTATTTTTAGATTGCCAGTCTAAAAATAGATATGTCGAATATTATTAGCTCTTAATAATATTTGGACTATAAACATTATCTTATTCTCTTGGAGCACTCCAGTTAAGTGCACAGATGTGGCACAGGAGCTGACAGAAGGAATTATGCTATTCCTAAGGGTTAAGTGGAGCTATTGCATGGATACTTCAGTTAGAACTCATGTGACAGAGTTTGGTGGAGTTATTGAGGTAGTTGGTGGAGTTATGTTCAGTTTAACTGAGTTAAACATAGTTGAGCTAGTTGTATCTAGTCTAACTGATTGATACACTAGTGAGAGTGGTGTGAATTAATTATTAATTAATTCACTAATTATTAACTCATTAATCAACCGAAGAATACATCAGTTAACTACAGTGCATGGACAGTTTCAGTGGAGACTAGTGGAGAGGTAGGTGAAAGAGCAGTGCTCACTATCTCAGTCGTGACCATAGTGTTGCATTGATTTGCAACACACAAGTGATTGGAGATGCTGTAGATGCCAATGAAAATTGCGTGAGAAATTATGGACCAATTTAGTTCATTCATAGCCAATATTCAAACAGGATTGCGCAATAGAGGCATGTTAGCTAGCAGTGGCAAAGATCGGTGCATTGATTTGCTAGACGGCCTTGGTTGTGTAGAGATTGTACTTTACTGAGAGCTTGATATGATTAACTCTTTGTATGAGGGTCGTTTACATGATCTCTATGACATATATTATATACAGATAGTTGGGGTTTTTAGCTTCAGGCTTTCCCGTTAAAACACTGTGTTCATATGTGTGAATTTTTATGGTTTCAATGTGTGCATATAATTGACTTAATTTCCGCAAGTAATGATCAATAGTAGAAGAGATTATGTATTGTGCATGAAGTCAAATAGTGTGTGATCAGGAGAATCTTGGATGTATAATGCATTAGTTATATAATTTCTACAAAGGAGAAGTGTGCAATTCCAAAATAATCTTTTTTTTTAGTTGGGAATTCTTACAAAGATATAAGCGATCTTTGTACCATAAGGAATCATTTTTCCAACTAAATGTATCAGATGTACTAGGATCTTGCTGCAAATTTTGAATGAGTGTCCACACTTCTTCGTCCTTCTTCCATTCATCTCTTGCTTCGATTATCCAATCTGGTTGGATAATAGAAATGGCACAAAGAAATGCTTCCACCTCTTCATTCTTTCTTGAGAGTGCATCCGCAACAACATTTAGCTTCCATTTTTTGTATATTATTTCAAAGTCATAACCCAACATCTTTGTGACCCATTTTTGCTACTCTTCTGAAGATAGTCTTTGTTCCAAAAAGTGTTTAAGACTATCATGACCAGTTTTTACCTTGAAGTGTCTTCCCATTAGGTAAGTTCTCCATTTATTTAGTGCATGCAGTATTGCTAACATTTCCTTCTCATAAATAGGTTTCTGTAAATACTTTCCTTTGATTGGACGACTTTCAAAAGCAATGGGTCTTCCTTCCTGCATTAAAACTGCACCAATTCCATTTCCTGAGGCATCACATTTCATAATAAAGGTTTTTGTGAAGTCTGGCGTAGCTAAGACCGGTGCTAGGCACATTGCCTCTTTAAGATGTTCAAAGGCCTTAGTTGCTTCAGGAGTCCATGAAAATGCATCTTTCTTCAATAATGTTGTTAGAGGTGCTGCTATTCTCCCATAATTCTTAACAAACTTGCGATAATACCCTGTTAACCCGAGAAATCCTCGCAACTGCTTTATGGTTGTGGGGACTTTCCATTCCTTAATGGCTTTAATTTTGTTAGGGTCTACCTTAACACCCTCGTGAGATACAATATGACCCAGATATTCCACCTCTTGTACTCCAAATAAAAATTTGGATGTTTTTTCAAATAATTGTTTCTCCTGCAATAGTTTGAGCACCCTGTCAACATGTTCAACATGATCCTTCCAAGACCTGTTGTAGATTAGTATATCATCAAAAAATACTAGCACAAATTTTCTAAGGAAGGGTTTGAAAATGGAATTCATCAACCCTTGGAATGTAGAAGGTGCATTGGTAAGGCCAAAAGGCATGACCAAAAATTCATAATGACCCTCATGAGTTCGAAATGTTGTTTTTGGAATATCTTCAGTCTTCATTCTAATTTGATGATATCCCGAACGAAGATCCAACTTGGTAAAATAAATTGCTCCATGTAATTCATCCAATAATTCATCAATCACAGGAATGGAAAATTTATCTTTAATGGTGAGCTTATCGAGCTCCCTATAATCCAGACACATGCGCCATGATCCATCCTTCTTGTGTACCAATACTACAGGAGCAGAGAAAGAACTTTGACTAGGTTGAATTATACCCGCCTCTAACATTTCTGCAATCATACGTTCAATTTCGCTCTTTTGGAAGTAAGGATATCTATAAGGCCGGATGTTTGGAGGAACACTTCCCGGAATCAAATGAATAGCATGATCATGATCACGAATAGGTGGGAGTCCTTTGGGAGTTTCAAACACCTTGGAATGATTGTCCAAGACTTGTTGGAGATCTGCAGAAATAGATGATTTTGATGTTGGAACTTCTAGTGAGCATAATTGTGCAATTACACCTCGTTGTTCTTTCTTTAGAAGCTTTGTCATAACATTAGAGTTTATTATCTTTCCCGGCTTCCTTGTGATACCCCATAATTAAACTTCCTTTCCTTCTGAAAAAAATTTCAAGAAAATTTCTTGAAAATTAAAAGCTACCATCCCCAAAGATTGTTACCATTGTACTCCTAGTACAACATCAACACCTCCCATAGGAATGGAAAGCATTGGACTATTCAATACATATTCCCCCATGGTTAGCTTGATATTATGGCATTTTCCAGAGCAATTTATAGTTCCTCCATTTGCAACCATCACTTGACATTCTGGTGCTGGGTATAGGAAACAATTCAATTCCTTGGTTACCTTACAATGAATAAAATTATGGGTACTACCTGAATCAATCAACACTATTACTTTTTTCTTCTTGATATGTCCTTCTATCTTGAGAGTTTGAGGAGTGGTAATTCCTGCCAATGCATTACACGATATGGTCAGACTCATTTCTTCCTCTTCTAGGGTTGGTTCCCGGTGTATATCCTCTTCTTGTTCATTTTCTTCTTCCTCTTCACAATCTATGTAAAATAATTTCTTCTCAACACACTTATGACCTTTAGTGTATTTGCTATCACAACTGTAGCAAAGTCCTTTTGCTCTTTTTTCTTCCAATTGTTGTGGTGTCAACCTTGTAGGTTGTGGAAATCTAGGCATAGCAACACTTCCTTCTTTATAGAAGTGAGTGGTAGGCTTCCTTGTCGCTATAATTTTACATTCAATTTTTCTTGCCAACCTGAATGCCTTCTCCAATGAATCAGGTTCCAAAACGCGAACTTCATGTTGGATGTTATCCTTTAAAGTAACTATGAAGATATCAATCCCGTGTTCCTCTGGAATATCAGTTACCCTTATATTCAATTTTTGGAAGTCCTCAATGTGCTCCCCCACTAAACCCTTTTGTTTGAGATTTATCAATTGGCTAAAGAAGGTGTTGCTCTTTGTATCCTCATAACGTGCTATCATTTCCTCCGTAAAAATTGACCAAGTGACAATTTTTTTACGGGAGCAAAGCCATTGATACCATACAAATGTATTTTGTTCTAAATGTAAAGCTGCAATGCGTACCTTTTGTGTGTTTTGCACGTTATGGAGATCAAAATATTGCTCCATCTGTAGTATCCATGTTACAGGATCCTTTCCATCAAACTTCCTCATATCCATTTTTGGAATATGGTGGTTCTTCCCACCAACATTAGATTTTATGAAATCATGATTAACATTTATTTTGTTCTCATCATGAGTTTCCTCTACTATCTTTTCACCATTAGGAAACATTTCTTGTATCAACTTTGTCAAACCTTCCATGTCTGCTTTTAGATCATTCCTCATGTTTTCCATTTTCTCATCGATATTAGCTTCCATGTCATCCATATTAGATTCCATGCCATCTATATTAGATTCCATGCCATTCTTCAAACCATCCATCTTATATTCCATGCCTTTCTTCAAACCATCCATCTTAGTTTCCATGCCTTTCTTCAAAACTTCCGTGTCATTTTTTGTTGCTCTTTGCGAGAGCAAAATTTGTTGCACTTGCTCTTGTAATTTTGAAATGTCATGTTGCCATTCTTCGTCTTCATGAGTCATAGTAGAGCCTTCTGAAGGCTTAATGGGTGTTGAATTATTTTTAGGGGCCATTTTAGAATCCAATGCTGATATCTATTCTACAATATGCCCTTGCAATCAATTCAACTTGATCCTTCAAACAAGACTTATGCAATTTGGGAAAAAAAATACACACCTTTTACTTGATTTTTAGGAGCTCTATATTGAAATTAAATTATCTACATAATTGCGGATCCTTAATATCTAAAATATGTGCTTGTAGTAGCCCTCTGAATATTCTTTCAAATGTCACAGTTCTGACCTGATTTGGATTCTTCAAGACAAAGATATGTCCAATCTCCCAAAATGACCCAATTATGGACTGGTTCAATAGAGCGAACTTGTATGACTTGCCACGTCTTCCTGTTTCCTCATTTGGCTCTGAAATTGATCAACAGGAAACTATAGTCTGTGTACTTGCAGCCAATTTTTACAACATTCCAATTCGATGCTCAAAGAGAGAGTTATGAAGATTTTCCCACAATAACCTCTTTGAGATGAAATTCAGGAGCCTGAAAAAGACTTAACTTCCACAGATCATATCTTCGAATATTGCAAACCAAACTCTAAAATTTTGCGACGATGTTCCTCAGGATTTCGGCTTCGCTCTCCAAAAATTTCAGCTTCTGAATCTTCATAGAAAAAAAATTATAGCGAAAATGCCGCGATGACCTGTTTAGGTTAAATTCGGGAGCCTGCAAAAATCCCTAACTTCCACATATCATATCTCCGAAACTATTGTGAACCAAGCTTTGAAATTTTTTGAAGATGTTTCGCAGGAATTCGGCTTCGCACTCTAAAAATTTCAGCTTCTGAACCTTCATAGAAAACAAATTATAGCGAAAATTCCATGATTACTAGTTTGGAGCAGCGAAAACCCTAGAATCCAAAGCTCTGATATTAAATGTTGTGAAACCAGCTCCAAAAAGAGAAGAAAAGAGATATCAAAACCTTAGAAATAAGCCACTTCAAGGGGGAAACCTCCAATACGTTACATGAATGAACAATTCTTGGATGATTTAAATTACAAAACCTCCTTTCTATATATAGGAGTCCATGGGGCCACAATGTAATCTCAGTGGGGCCACAATGTAATCCTAGCCGACCTAACAATAATAATTTAAGGGCACAATAATAACAATATGGGGCTTACAGGGGTACAATAATAAAAATAAGGGGGTTACACTAACAAAAATTAGGGACTATACTAGTAATATAGGGACCTAACAAACGATATCTACCTAATATACGTTTACCCCTTTTTCGGGCTCAGATAGATTATTTACGAAAAAGGAATACCTTATCCTATCGCGACTAAGAGGTTCTCTCAGACATAATTTTTTAGATTTTCGGATCTGTGAGACTACCTACAAAAAAATACATGTTAGAGTTTTCTTTTTCTCTCTAAAAAACATATGATTTTGGGTCAGCGTTGGCAAGCAGTTATGGCCTCGTGCCCATTGGCGCTCTGTCTCAGTGGACTACCCATGCCGAGCTATTTTTGGAAAGTTTCTTAACATAGAAGCGAAGTTTCCATTCCCAACCACTTCGTGATTAGAGTCAACATGGTTTGTTTGACTGAATAACATCGAACACCTTCCTTTGGCTTCTTGTTTCCTACATTTGAGCAACCTCCCAAAGTATAAGGCCTCCCTTCCACCATATGAGGGATCCCAAACCTCCTCCCCCTCTCCTATAAATACATCTCTCTCACATATTTGTAGCTATATGAAATGGTTGAATAGTTGACCAGTTTGAATATAGCTGGTGTGAGATAGAGCAGAGAGAGACCCATTGTCGAGAAAGAGTCTAGGCTTATTGCTTCCCCAAGCCTAATTCCACGACGAATGCTTCGTGTTTTGACTGGACCCATTGAAGGAGGCTGCAATTTCAAGGCTATTTTGGTTGTAAAATCTTTCTCTCTCCTTATTAATACATGACTAATGTTTTGGTTCCCATTTTGCATTTGATATGTTTAATCTTGTGCAATACGTTTAGTTCTCCTTGACCAATTAAAAAGTTATGAATGCAAGTATGTTTTCGTATGCTACTATCATTCTCTAATCCTTGTGCAGGCACCTAAGTACCTCCACTGAAGGACCATGACATGTCAGGATGAAGATCAGGAGACTGCTACCACATCTATGACAACTGTGTTGGAACAAAGGTAGGTCATCTATCCTGACTTAGTTTCATTCATAAACTAGGAATCCAAGGATTAGCATGTCCTCTTGCTGATAGACCCACCTTAGGGCTAGAGGGATCGCCTCTATCCGCAGAGGGGATTTACCTTCACAACATCATGGTGACAAATTACTTTGTAACAACATCCCAAAAAGAATTCCACAGGGAGGCCTTATAACCCTATAAATTTATCTCTTTGGAATCTTTGTAAGGTTTGTAGTAGTTCCTCTTTCCTTGCTTCTTTCATCAATTCCTAGTGTAACACATGATTTTTTCACCATGGAAAGTCGCTGTCAATATGGATCTTTCACTATCCACCAAAGTGTTCCAAAGCATTCCCCCGCAAGGCTAGAAGCTCAACAAACCCAAAGAAAATGAGAATTTTGGATTACAAGGTCCAAAAACCTATTTTTGAGTACCTGCACAATTCCCTAGCCATATTCTGTGCATACACAGATCTTACCATTATACATAGCGCAAAAGTGTGCTCTGCCTTCCACTGTAAATTGTGCACATGACTTAACGGAAGTAAAAATAAAAAGTGAAATCTAGAAGCTTTGTTGAGTGAATATTTCCCAACTAAAAGCTTCGAGTTGATGCTTATTCAAGCATGATCCCTTTATTCATGGATATAATTCCATTTCTTTGAGGAACCATAATCCCACCATTTGAGGATCTCTTCTCAAACCTCCTCCTCTTAAGCTATAAATCAAACATAGGCTAGAGGTTTAGGGAGGACTACTGAAGGTAAACTTATGCTACTAAAATAGGGCTAGAAGGCTTGTCATCCAAGGAGAAGATTGGAGATATTTTGAAGGAGACATACTTCATCAAGGCCAAGGTCGTGTAACTCCTTCATTCTTAAGATTAATACAAAAGAGTTTTTCTTCCCACTTTATTGTTTAATGGAATTGATATATTGTGTATTTGATTCCATTTTTCCATTGATAATGATATTTGGTACTAGTTTCCTTGATCATTAGTATGGGTTGTATTGAATCATGTATCTATCATATGCCTTTTATCTTTTGTTGTTACTATGTTTGCAGGTCTGGAATCTAAGAATTGAGGAGTTGAATTAAAACATAACGATAGTATTCATCAGGAATTTCATTTGAAAGGTATGGATTTCATATTCTACCATTCTTGTTTATGATTCAATAAGAATGAACTCATAGAAATATTTTCTTTCTTGCTTGTTTGTTACTAGAGTCAGTCATTGAATCTAGGGAGATTGATTTTGTCTCCATAAGTAATTAGTTTTCCATAAAAAACTGTTGACTCCATTGGGGAATGTCTTGTTATTCATCATCTCCTTGTTTTGACTTCTTGAACCTTTTCTCATAGCCTTATTTGAATTTCGTGGATTGTTTGGTTTTTTTTTTTTTTTTAAGTTTTATTAGCCTGCAAATTTGATCCTTAGCAACAATGTACAGATATGTGCACTTAGTCCATAGAACTAGTGTGTATGCACATTCAACCTGACTAGTTACCTGCAAAAATTTATAAAAATTTGAAAATTTAGGCGTTTTTCAAGTCTTCTCTATTTTGGTCATTACTCAAAGGTTTGTCCAATTTCTTAACAATTCTTGGGGTTTTTTTGCTTTCATTTTTGCAAAAAAAGGATGTGTATGAGTGATAATCGCCTTGAGTGCCATATATATATATATATATATATTTTTTTTATCTTTGTAATTTTCACAAAATTTTAGTTTGAGCTCTCTGTTAATGAAATCTCAGGTTCCATTTGATTTCATTTGGGTTGCATAATTTTTGTGAAAGTTCCTTTACTTACACTTGATTGGTTCTTTCATAGTATTAATTAAAGAAGGTATTATTGTGCATAAGTAGTCTTAGAATGTTGTTATTTTTCTGATCTCGAATCATCTTGTGTTTGTTCTGAAGAATTATCTTGCATAGATTACAGTTGCATGATTTTGCATTAAATTGTGCATAGTTTACATGATGCAAAATTCAACTGTAGATTTAGATCAGTGTCTTTGATTGTATTTTTGAGGAAAATCACTTATCTTTACAGTTTTGGGTTTTGATTTTTTGTTGGTTTGCTTATTTATCAAAAAAGAGTCTTTCGATTTTCGAATTGGTTGTGTGAGTCTCTTTTCTTTCAGTGGACCTCATCATATATTCATTTATGCTTTTCGTAAAGAGCTATTTCATCGATTGAAAAGATAGTGTCTCTCATTGAAAGATAGTCCTGATTTGAATTTGCATGTTTTTATGCTTGTTTCAAACATAGAAATGAAATTTTTTATTGGAATTGATTTTCATTAGTATTTTCTTGCTAAAAAATAGTGAATTAGAGAATTTTTTATATTTTCTCTTATCTATCAATTATTGCATTGTTGGAAGTGAATGGAACCTCTCTCCTTACTTTAGTTAGGATTCATGGAAGTGAAAATATTACATTTATCATGTTCGATTGCATTTAATTTGGACTCAAGTTATAACACCATTGATTTCATATTCATATACCTACTACGTAAACAACATCTAAAAAAACAACACTAATAAAACAAATTATATATATATATATATATATTTCTAAGGCTCATTAAACCTACATTATATTGGATTGTAGGGCTTTGGAATAGGAAAGTGAGTTAAATTTCCAAAGTTGCAAACAAGCAATAGAATTTTGCAGTAGGGAGTAAATCCATCTATTAAAGTTTGAATCTGAGAAGCTCCTCTTACATGAGAGTTAAGCACGAGATCATATCAGACCCAATGAAGTGATAAAATTCAATTCATTTGTTACAATAGTGTGATTTGCACACATTACAAATGACATCGAAAGGTGCTTGGGGGTCACTTGAAGGATAAACATCAGATTGACCATGTTGAGGAACCTTCAAGGGGATTGAGCTTTTTTACTCTACCCTTGTGTGTACGTTGATCTGCGACTATCTGTTGGAAATATTTTCATTGATGGAAAAGGAACATAAAGGAGTAACACCATAATTATCATTGATGGAAAAGGAGAAAGAAGCAACAACAATAAGGTAAAGGAGCATATCAGGCAATGATGCAGTGAGAAAGCATAAAATAGAGGCAGAGGATAAACAGAGAGGCAAGGAGCAACATTAGATCATTATCTAAGGCAAAGGAGCAGAGAGGAGCAACAATATTTATCAAGGAGAAAATGCAACAAAGGAAACAAGTTTGGGTCGAGTTGTGAACGTGCAGGGAAGAGTCGTGAATGTGTTGGGTCAAGTCGTGCACGAGTGGGTAGAGTCGTGAATGTGTTGGGTCAAGTCGTGCATGAGTGGGCAGAGTCATGAACGTGCCTAAGTAAAGTAATAAACACATGCAATAATGAAGAACATTTGTGAAGAGAAGATAGAGTTGTGCCTATTTTACGTTTAGAATAGTGTGTTGGTCAAGGGCAGAGCCGTGCTTATTTTACATTCAAAACAATGTTCTGAGATATCGTAAAGACTTCACAAGTTAATTAAGATGTGATGCAAAGTATATCGCACATCGTATGTGATAAGGTTTAGCAACGATCACAAAAATTGAAATTAGTAAAGTTTCGAAGTTGCGGGGAGGTAAGTTATTGAGGTTGCGATGCGATAAGACACAAAAAATGTGAAATGCGAAGTGCAGGCAATGATGTGGATATGATGTCGCAAGCTGATGTGGCAGATGATGTGGCCCCAACCCCACAAATCGTAGTTAATTTATGGTGACGTGGAAATGACGTGGCAATGATGTGGTAGTGACGTGGAAAGGTGACGTGGCACAATGACATGGAGATGACATAGAACTGACCCACATACCGCACATCAAAATCAGCAATTATCATGTTTATATGTTAAGACTTCACAAGTTATATGTTTTAAGGTACGATGTGCGATAAGGTTTTCACCACGGGTTGAGAAATCATGAAATCGCAAATACTGTGAAATTCTTAAAGTTGCAAAGTTGCGATAAAGTTAAGTGGGACCCAATTGCATATCGAAAATTGCAAAGCTCAAGAGGGTGAGCACTTAAGAAACACATAAGAATGTAGAAGTGAGAAGTGCGATTTGTGAAGCAGATACGATGCGGTTCAGAGGTAAATATTAACACATTTCATGTCCAAGGTTTAATGTGTTTGTGCATTTCTTAGAAGAAAATCCTGAACGCGAAGTTGACTCGGGTAATATAGGAAAAGATGGAACGCAAGAAATAGGACTCGTGTAAGACCTGAATTTAAGTGCTCAACGATATTTATATGTGGTTATACCTTCCTTAAGGAAAAAGAACCTGACGCTCGTGCAAAATAGTGTTATGCGGTTGTGGATGTGAGTTAAAAGGAAAGGCTAAACGCAAGAGAAAAGACTCAGGCAAGTGACCCGACTATAGTGAAAATGGTAGTGTTCCTATTAAAATAAAAGTTTGAACATGAAGGAAGTACTCGAGTGTATAAGGGACCCAACACAGAGAGAAGAGAATAGAACGTTGTGGGTAAGATATGCAATAGGTAGACGCTGTGTAAAATGAAAAGTCATGGGTCAAGTTGGGAAATGACGGTTATGCTACACAGCTGAAAATATAACAGTAAGCATAAAAGACAAAGGGACAGCAGGCAAAGAAGACAAAATGAACAGAAAAACAAGAAACTGAAAGGGCTGAATTGAAATATTGTTGTAATTGTAAATGTGAATTCATTGATTATTTTATATTTTTTTTAATGCAAAGGAAAGTCTCCGTAGGAATAGGAAAAAATACATGAGTGTTGTAATGATTATTTCTGATGTAATAACCTAAACATAACAATGAGGAATCGAATGGTTGGAAGGAAAAGAGTCATGCTTGTTCACTTCATATTCCCATATAGAATGCAAACATCCATGAATTTGTCTCTATAAATGATGTTATTGTAATGTGTTCAAAATGGTTAGAGAGTGGAAGCATGAGAGGGAGCAGATAGAGATTCCGTGCACATATAGAGATGATATGAAGAAAATTTGAAGGCTGGAAGGGCAACAATGAAGAAGGATGAAAATAGAGCTGATATCCAGGCAAATCAACATATGATTTTATTGTAGTGTGAGGGAGTTGGAGCTTCCATATCAAGTTGTAGCTTGATATATGGCCAGTTGTAGCTGGTTGAGGAAGGAGAATTTTGTGGGTTGTAGCCTCCAAAAAATACATGGGAGTTGGTGCTTCCGTTTCAAGTTGTAGCTTGATGGATGTCCAATTGGAGCTGGTTGAGGTAGGAGCCTCCTGTGGGTTGTAGCCTGCAGAAAATAGAGGGAGTTGGAGCTTCCTTGCAAGTGGTAGCTTACAAAATTTGAGGTAGTAGCCTCCTGTAGGTTGGAGCCTACAAAAAATCAGTGGTGAGAGGGAGTTGGAGCTTGCCTTTGCATCACAACAATAATAAGATGTGGTTTTCTCCCTTACGGGTTTCCACTTATATTTTCTGTCTATGTGCTTGATGATTACGTGTTGATGTGATGTTTTTAATCTGCTTAATTACTTTATGTCCACACATTAAGTTTGTTGATTCATTATGTATTAAGTTTCTTATGAATTGAAGGTGTAATTGAGTTGAATGAAAAGAGTTTAAATGTCCATGAATGTACTAAACTGATTCACCCCCCCCTCAGTTTAGCTAAGGGTTCATCAATATCACCCTAGGTCAAGTTGTTATATGTGGTAACCTTATAGACCATTATCTTAGGGGTTTTACCTATGGTGACTACGGGGGGGAGCGGGGTGGGGGGGGAGTCCTATTTTTACTTGGAGAAAACGTTGACTAGACTCACTTGGACCTTTTTGGAGGGTATTTTTCACTCGATATGGAATATGTGAAGTTACTTGCACCCGATCGTGTCCATTAAGTAGGTTGTCAGCATAACTGATTCCACCTATTCTATCTCTAGCCACCTTTCACATTGATATTTGCGACGTTGGGTTTCATCACCAACTAGTGATTTCATTGTGAAAAGGTTGTTTGCATGATTTGAATCCTTAGATTTATTAGCATGTGTTATTTTCTTGTTTCACTTTTTACAGATCTTAAGTGTGAATTGTAGATTTTGATTATTAATATTGTTTATTTTTTTTAAACTAAAATTCACTAAAGTTGAATCTAATGGAAAAATTTATGGAATTCACCAACCAAGGAACCCATCTTAATGAGAATCCTAGTACTTTTACTTGTTTTGGAATTGTTGGTCCTCCTTTTATGGCTACATTGTCATTACCTCAATTTACCATAGGTTTACTGATATGGTTGTTTTCAACTTCGTTGGCATCAAATACTCAAATTGTTCCACCTCAACCGGATTTCTCACCTCAACCAAGTTCACCATCTCAAAATCACCAACCTCAAGTTGAACCTTTACCTTCTTCACCCAACATGTAGTCCTCTTTTTCTTCTTCTTCACTTGGTAAAATCCTTGAAGCTAGTAACCAGGTGGCTAAGAAGAAAAATAAAGGGAAGAAGAAGAAGAAGCAAGATAAGAAAGAATTCAACCAACCAACCATGGTTGTAAGTATTGGTAATATTGAGGGGTCCTCCAACATGCATCGCAAGCCCAAATACCACTACAATATTTTAAGGGTGACCACCTTCTTATCAATTGTCCTAGTATTCCTAAGGGCTTGGAAGTGTGATCTAAATTTTTTCATCAATTTACCGTTGATCCATCAATTAGTGATTTAAAGGTTACATGGAAAAAGGGTAGAGTTAGGTTTCCTTGTAAGTTATGCGAAGGGAGTCATCAAACTCACCTTTTCCCTCACATGGATGAAGCCTCAAAATTGTTGGAAAACCTTAATGTTTCTCAAAATAACTTACAACTCATTACTGTAAGCTTTCTCCCAACCTATCATCAGTTGATGAAGTGATTGATCTAATTCAAAGTACAGTCAATCCCACTCTTCCACTGGAGAGTGAAACACATATCACTTAGGTTGATGAACCATTTTTTGATCGAGTGGTCGACTCAATTACACATTAAGTCGATCCCACTCTCCCTTTAGAGAGTGAATTTAATAATGCTCGTGTTCTTCTTGTTACTTCAAATTCTTCTACACAAGGGGAAATTCTACCTGTTCCCGCAGAACCCCCTCCAAGTACTGAGGTCATTTCCTTTGATTGAAGAAAATTTACAAAGCCATGTATTCCATCTTCCACCACTTTCCAAATCATTATGAAGGATTATGGTAAGAATATTCATCAACCAATGTAGATGAAGGTGCTTATGTTAGTATTTTATCCTCAACTGCTTGACAAGATTTGGGTTCCCCTTAGCTTGTGCCTATTATATAGAATCTGTTATCTTTTAACATTACCGTTAGGGATAATCCCTAAGTTTTCTATTACCTTGGAAGGTAAAACTATTTTTATTGATCTTGTGGTAGTCCAAGACCCATTGGATTTCAATTTTCTACTTGGGAGAGATTATGTCTATGCCATGAAAGTTGTCACCTCCACACCCTTTCGAGTGGTATATTTCCCACGCAAAGGAAACATTGTAATTACTGACCAAATTTCATTCATTGTTCTTGATTCGACTACCAACCATATGACATCCCTAAATTTTCATTAAATGGAAGTGGTATCTACCCCGCCATGGGTTAATTATGTTGCAACTTGTCCCATGTTTTTAGTTATCGATGAAAGCGAGCCTCTCACTGTTATCTCTACTTATTTTGGCTCAGATATGATAATTGACATGGTGAACCCTTCAATGGGGACATTTGAACCCTATTTTCTTATCCCTATTGATTCCCTTGACATGTGTTCCATCCAGAGAAGTATTCTTCCTTCTGATGAATACTTCTTGAAAGACACGATCGAGGTGTGTCCCTTGGCATGCATTCCTTCTAGTTGGAAACCATGATCAAGGTCATTATGAGGATAGTTCTTTTACTGTGTCAACCTTGCTAAAAAATGAAACATTTCCTTATGAGGATGGTTCTTTTACTATGTCACCCTAATTAAAAAACAAAACAACTCCTATGAGGATAGTTCCTTTACTATGTCAACCTCGTTAAAAAATGAAATAGGTCCTTATGAGGATGGTTATTTTACTGTGTCAACCTCATTAAAAAATAAAACAACCCCTATGAGGATAGTTATTTTATTGTGTCAACCTTGTTAAAAATGAAATAGGTCCTTATGAGGGTGGTTCTTTTACTGTGTCACCTCATTAAAAATTAAACAACCCCTATGAGGATGGTTCTTTTACTGTGTCAACCTCGTTAAAAAATGAATCAGGTCACAATGAGGATAGTTATTTTACTGTGTTAACCTCGTTAAAAAATGAATCAGGTCACTATGAGGATAGTTATTTTACTGTGTCAACCTCGTTAAAAAATGAAACAAGGTTACATGAGCATAGTTCTTTTCCTTTGTCAAGCTCGTTAAAAAATGAAACAAATCCTCCCCTAGTTGAGTTGATTCTTTCACCTGATCTCGTAAATGTACAGGTTTTAATCCTGTACAGAAAATATCTACCAACGAATATTAAAAACAGAAAATAAACAATAGCGAGAGCATAAAACATAAAACATATATACACAAAGATTTTCCCTTGGATCCCAAATCGGGACGACCAACTTGATTTTTCATTATATTCCTTTTAGTGTTACAACACATATATATACACGCTGAAGCATACATAAACCCCAATCCATTAACTTGGATTAGAACATAACCGTAGTTCCCTTGGCCATATCTACAAAATACCAGGGGCTGAAAACCATCGTTCCCCAAAACCATGTGCAAACCCATGCATAAAACCATGGGTAGGTCCGCCCATGAGTGGGTGCGCGTGGGATTAATCGTGGAAAGAATATAACACATATCCAAAAAAATGAACCTTCATTCCATCCACCTATTAGTAACCAATAGTCTACTTAGGTGAATGAAATAAAGCTTAGGGGCATGCGCCTACAACTAAGTCATTATATTGGGGGAATGAAAAATTATCTCAAGCATAGTTTTCCTTTGTTTCAAGCTTGTGTAAAAATGAACCTATCTCGATTCCATTTCGGTTATTATTTTCAAGACTCGTTAAAATTCATGAAAATCTTGAGCTTCTTTTGCTATCTTTTCATGCTCGTAAAACATACATGAAAATGTCAAGTTCTTTCCGTCTTTTCCTGCTCGTTAATTAAATTGAAATTCGGTGATATGAGTACACTTTTATCACTTTCGATCTCGTTAAAACTTACAAAAATTGAAATAATGGAGTTACCTTTAAGATATTTTCTAACTCTCGAAACATGAAAATATTGTCGAGTATGATTTTTTTTGTTTCGAACTCATTAAAGAAAATGAAAAAACGTCTGCTTGATATAATTTTACCCCTTTTACAGATCATGTAAACTATTTACGAAAAATGTATACTTTGAACAATCATGGTCAAAAGATTTCTCTCCTACATTATTTTACCCTCTTTCGGGCTTTAGAGACTCAATTCACAAAAGAGGATATTTCAAAGTTTACTTATGTTTTTCTCATGACTCCCTAAAAATGAAAAAAATCGATTTTCACTTTCTTCGGACTTGTTGAAATTTACGTTTAAATAACTGAATGAGTTTTCTTTTCTTGCCTTTGAAAAATCTTTAAATATGAAATTGACATCGAGTTATCCCTTCACTGTACTCGTAAAATGTAAACAGTGCAAGATTCGTCCATCATGACGAGACCGAACTACTCCTTATTAGGGATTGTTAAAAATACTTTGAATGACTCATCTGAAGGATGAGCTTATAGGATAACCATATGTTATCCTCCTCAAGCTTGCACACAAATAAAGAGGTATTTTCCAGTAATGGTGGGGGGAAATTGGGAAGAAACGTTCGTTTTTGTACTACAAAAGGAAGTATGTCGCTCTTGAACATGACACTTAGTTACCTTTGTGTCCGGGTTGGGAAATCCATTTGTCTCACAACTAATCATACCTCTTTGAAAGTCTCAAGTTGGTTTTGGGGATTATTTTTGAGTCAAATTTTTCCAAGTCAAAGTGTCGTGTTGCTAATACATTCAATAGAAGTCCAACCCTAGTTAAAATTACCTTGGAAATTGTAGCCTTCAATCACGTCGGTCTTCCCTGAGTCAGTCCTGGATCACTCCAAATTTTCTCCTCAAAACTTGACATGAGTTTTGTGTCATAGGCCCTCCTACGACGGATCACTTCCTATCGAATTCATCTCATTATCTTGGAAGTTTATCTAGAAACCATTTTCAATACGTTGAAGCCTGCATGCCTTAATGGAAGGTTTCTCGCCTTCAACGATAGGTTCTCATCATTGACCTTTGATCGAATGATTCTATAAGTGTTTGACTTCATGACATCCTTTCACACTTTATAGATTGCATTGGAAGTACCTTGAGAACCATTGTCATTACTGGTGGCTTCTTTTGCACTTGTTAACTATTCACATCATTGACAGGTAATCAAGTGGTTTCTACCATGTTCGACTTTGAGACATTCACTCACATGGTTATATTCATACTATGGATCGATAAAGATGGAGATCAATACCCTGGATCTAGTTTCATCCATATAGACTACGTGGAGTTATATATTCATGATCGTACAGATAGATCCATATTTTATGGCTGCATCCATATTGTTTCTACAGTTGACATGGATCTTTGTGTATTTCCCTACTGATTCATTGAGTTATTTATACTCTAAGTATGGGAATGCCTACCTCAGTGATGATTATATATTGTATTGTAACCCTTGATTTATTTTTTCAGGTCTCCAACCATGGTCTCTAATCCGAACTTTGGCATGATAAATCACTTTAGTCCTCAAACATATTTTCTGACTTTGCACTTTAGGGGGCAATCTGTTACACGTCATTTTTTCACCATGGAAAATAACTATCAATCTGGATCTTTCACTATTCACCAAAGTGTTCCAAAGCATTCCCCTATAAGTCTAGAAGCTAAAAAATCCCAAAGAAAATGAGAATTATGGATTACAAGTTCGAAAAATCTATTTTTGAGTACCTGCGTGGTTCCCTGCCAAATTCTGCGTATACAAATATTTGACCATTATAACATGCACAAAAGTGCACTCTTTCTTCCACTGTAAACTGAACACATGACTCAATGAAAGTAAAAATAAAAAGTGAATTAGAAGCTTTGTTGGGCGAATATTTCCCAACTGAAAGCTTCGAGTTGATGCTTATTCAAGCATAATCCCTATGTTCATGGAGCTAATTCCATTTCTTTGAGGAAACCTAATCCCACCATTTTAGGATCTTCTCCTTGAGATGAGGATCTAAAACCTTGTCCTCTTGGCCTATAAATCAAACACATGCAAAAGGGTTAGGGAGGATTACTGAAGGTAAACTTATGCTGTTGAAATAGGGCTAGAAGGGTTGTCATCCAAGGAGAAGATTGGAGATCATTGGAAGGAACCATACTTCATCAAGGCCAAGGTTGTGTAACAACATATTTACCTATCAAACGGGAACTATTACCTCAAAATGAGAACTCTAGCTCCCAAAAACTCAAAAAACATAAAAAAAAGCCCAAAAATGAAAAGTGTCTTCTAGAACGCACTATTTTTTTAGGGTCAAATTTCAATATTTTTTAAAATTATGCTAAAAACAAGATTCTTTCTTGAAAAAAGGATTGAAAAAACACCCTCAAAACAAAAAGTGTTGATGGTGGAATCACATTGCCAATTTTTTGTGTGAAAAAACAACTTGAAAACAAAAAGTGTTGATGTTGGAGTAACGTTGCCAATTTTGTGTGTACAAAAAGCAACTTGAAAATGAAAAGTGTTGTTGCTGGAATAACGTCCTCAAATTTTTGTGTGCAAAAAACACCTTGAAAACGAAAAGTGTTAATGTTGGAATAACGTCTTTTTATTTTCGGGGTAAATTGTCGACAATTTTTAATAATGATATTAAAGATAAAATATCATGACAAAAAAAACCTTAAAATTTCAATGATGAACATGACATTAAAGATAAAATATCATTTATTCTTAAAATTGCAACAATTTTTACGCATGGTGTTAAAGAAAATCTATTATTGTGTCTCTGAAAAGCCTTGAAAATCCAAGGATGACATTCAAGATAAAATACCACCTTTATGAAAACAAAATTCCAACAGTTTTTAGACATGATATTAAAGACAAAATATCACTTGTAAGAAAAATAAAAAAACACACACACACACACACAAATTTTCAAAAGAAAATAAAAAAGGATTTTTTAAAAAAAACACACAATTTAAAGAAAAAAATTAAAAATTAACCCAAAACAAAAAAACAAAAACAAAGTTATAAAAATAATAACAATAAAAAATAACCACATAATTAAAAAAAATGATAAAATAAAATAATAAAAAAAAATATTTAAAATTACCTAAAATTAAAAAAAAATATTAAAATAAAAAATAATTTAAATTAAAAAAAATCAAATTTAAAAAGCAAATAAAAATAAAATTTTTAAAGCAATTAAACTTTAAATTTAAAAAAAAAATTAAAAATTTAAAAAGAAAATTTAAATAATAATTTAAATTAAAAAAACTGCACATAAATCTATAAAAAATACATTTTTAAATAAAAAAATTAACAAAATTCATTTAAAAAAACATTTTCAAATTAAAATTAAAATTAAAATTAAAATTAAAGTTAAAAAAAAACTAAAAATTAAAAAAAAATGAAATTTAAAAAGAAAAGAATATAGTAAAAATAAAAAATAAAAATGAATTTAAAAAAATTAAAAATTAAATTAAAAAATAAAAATAAAAATTATTTAAAAAAAATAAAAGTCACCATCGCCGCTGCCCTGTGGGCCACGCTACTTGGCTGATGGGCAACGAAGAGTTTCCAGCTCTCCGTTACCTGTCGGTTGAGTCCTGCGGCCCCCAGGGTGGCAGCGGTGATTCTAGGAATCAACCCAAGACAACGATGATTCCCGGAATTGACCCCTGCCATCTTAGGGGTCGTGGGGCTCGACCGATGGGTGGCAGAGAACTGCCAGCTCTGCGCCACCCATCGATGGAGCCTCGAGGCCTCTAGGGAGACGACGATGATCTTTATTTATTTATTCATTTTTTAATATATATATATATATATATATATATATATATATATATATATATATATATATATATATATATATATATATATATAATTTTATTATTTTATTATTTTAAATTAAATTTTGTTAATTTTTGGATTCCATATTTTACCATTCTTGTTTATGATTCAATAGGAATAAACTCAGGGAAATATTTTCTTGATTGTGTGTTTGTTACTAGAGTTAGCCATTGAATTTAGGGAGATCGCTTTTGTTTGCATAAGCAATTACTCCACCATAACACCTAGTTGTCCTCTTGACTGAAAAATTTGGGGAATGAGTTCGATAGCTTGATAAATTCAACAATAGTGGCCCAATAGTCGTCCTAGAAAATATTTTAGTAGTATTAGTCTCTTTCTTCTAAAATATCCTTAAAATTTATTTCCCAAATATCATTTCCTTTGTCAATTTTCCAAATAGTGTTAATATTTTTCCTTATGTTTGCATATCCATGAAAGAACTTGGTATTTTCATCACTTTCTTGAAGCCAAATGGTTTTTATTTTGATGCTCAATTCCTTTTCTTTTTCTATTAATAAGTTCCTCCTATTTACTTATAATAGCTTCATCTCCATTTCTATGCTTCATTCAAATATCCAAAACTAGCATTGTTATATATCATCTGTAGAAATTATACAACATGCATGTATATCTTAGATTCACTTGATCTAACAATGTACTAAAGTTAAATACTGAATCGCTTCTACAAATATTTTGCGGAATTAAAAACAATCGCCAATCACATGAACATGAAGAAGAATCAAATCACACACAACACAGATAATTTCTCGGGGAAAGCTTACAACTAAAAACCCCACTATCTTCTATTGTATATTCAGCATGGATCATGAAACACTTACAAAAATATTCTCACAAGATCCCTCCAGTACTCAGCTAATTGTCTCACACTGTCATGAAAAAAACTGACCAACACATAGCCAATTCTCAGCCTCTACATAGCCTGCCTTGCTTGCACAATCCCTGATGAATGCAATCCCTAAAATATAGGAAATCTTGCCTTCCTTGACTATGTAAGTATCATGGGAAATCCAATGGGTGTTTGGTTGCATGTGTGCAACCCAATAATCCTACAACTGATAGTCAACTTCCCTTTCACCTAGAACTCAATTGGGTCTCCACTAGATCTGACATGCATGCAACTAATAATAGTAAATCCTCAGTTGCATGTGAGATCACATATTGTGAATTAATTAATATTTAATTCACTTGACCTCTCAATAATGTATCTTCAGTTACAACTAGCACAACTGAGTTTAACTCACTTAACTGAGTTAAACTGATTACAACCTCCATTAACTAATGCAACACTGCGCTTCAAACTCTGTTACAACTAGAGTTACTTTGCATGCCTCACCAACTACCTCTAACTCGAAATCCACTAGCTAACTGAGTTTATCACTCTCAGTTAACTATTTCAATTCATCATTGAGAATATATTATAATTTATTGTCCATATTAATTAAGGGATAAACAAAATATACATGCACCCAAAAATAGCACTATGGGCCCCACCCTAGTTTGGGTGCATAATGCAACTATGCGTGGGTGCTGAAATTTTCTTGTTGAATCTCAGCGTCATCTCCAACCCTTCTTCAAATTTTGCAAGGAGATTTTCATATTTTTATTTTTAATCTTTGTTCCATTTGGATGCTACCTTCTTTACCTCTTTCAATTTTTTTTGGAATTGTATAAAAGTTGATTCCCTTGAGGACAAGCTGAGAATTTCTAGCAAAAAATTATCTTGATTACAAAATTTTCCATTTTTAGCCATTCTAGATATAGCTTGAAGGGGCTAGTTGGCTTATTGTGTGCATCAACTACTTTTAGTACAATTGGATTATGGTTATAGTCTCCCCTTAAGGAAACCTACTATTTTGCATGAATAACATCATCCATAAAACCTTTAGAGACTGAAAAACCAATCAAGCCTCTTTTTTATTATATTGCCCCTAGTTCTTTTTTTTCTCAAAGGGGGAGATAACTTTGGTGGTTCAATGTCTAATATGTCCACTTCTTCCATTTTTCTCAGCAATTATCTTGGTAGATATTCTATTTGAGTCAGGTATCCATGCTCCAAAGACTCCTAAATTGAAATTTAGGTCTCCCCCTATAACCATAAGGTCAATCCGGATGCATTCCAATTTGAAGAACTTGTCCCAATACTCCACCTATATGACTATGTCCTATAGATATTTAGAATAGAAATTTATCTTCCCATATCCCTAGAGAAGAGGGAAACAACTAGTCCTAAAGGATAAAACCTAGGATTTAGTTAGGGTGAAGGAGCACCTCTTCCATGTAGTTATATTCTCACTAGACCTCCCAAAGCATCAATAAAGTTGAAATCCCGCCACTCAATAATTTAGAAATTTCTTAAATCGTTTTCTCATATAGTCATATTGTTTCTCCATCTTCATAGTCATAAGGTTCCATCCGTAGGAGAGGAAATAATTTAGGAGGGAAAGAGTGTAAGGGGTTGTTGAGCATAATAGATGTGCCTAGACTCATAAATCAAATCTTTAAGGAATTGTTTTTTAACATTTTAATTTAAAGATTGTCTTTCATTAGATGTTTAAATTTTAATGTTGCATGCTATTTTAATAATATATTTAAAATAAAATTTATAATGATATAGAATACTTAAATTTTGCGTCAAACATAAGGTAGGGGAATTCCCTAATTTTTTAGGAGTAATTTTATAATTATTGTCTAATGTTAAAGGTGTTTGAGTTTTTAAATTAGTATTGATTTTTCTTTGACCCATTATGGAATTCTCGAATTTCCTTTGGTACAACGTTATTTTCAACTCTCTCTCTCTCTCTCTCTCTCTCTCTCTCTCTCTCATTATGCTATTTGTGGAATTTTCCAATTTCTTTTAAAAGAGGTAATAACATGAGACACATTAATGTCCTTCGATGTGTCATGACTCTTCCTAATTTTGTTTCGCTTCCTCCGATAGAAAATGAATATTACTGATCAACAAATTTTGAGAAAGATACACGAACCCATACACAAACCTTTAGGAAAGTATGACAATAAACATGCTCTTCCACAACCTTCTACCCTAACGAGAAAATAGTGTCCCATGACTCTAAGTGAACCTCCGATGAACCTCAAATGAGCCTCACTCTACTCAGAATTAAAACAAGTACGCAACAAGGGGATTCTCATGATAAAAGACTTCTTTTATTTATATTTTGGAAGATTTTACATAGATCTACTGATTACAGAGAAGAAATATCTAGTTCACATCAGAGATTTACTGCTGAGGCTTTTACTGAATATATCACCTTGAGGCAAGAAGAAACTCATAGGCTTTCTAGCTTTTCAGAGACTCTGCCTATGAAATTTATAAAAACCAACTGACTCAATCCCTCAAATTTTGGCCACTTTAGGTTCTCACCAAGGTTGCTAGCCTTGATGCGCAGGCTTCTCAGACTTATGAGCACCTAAGAAGAAATTTCTTCGTGATGCAAGCAGGTTGAACCAATGTTCATAGATGCAGAGCAGAAAGATAATTCTCAACTCCAACAAAAGACTCCAGAATTACGGTCCCTAAATGAAAAATCATCCTCTTATTTATAGGAAATGAGGGAATCTCTTTCCTGAGGAATGGCCGACAATACTTTTTTTTTGTACAAAGATTCGTCATAATTTTGAGAAGTGGATCAAATTCCACCAAAAGTTGGAGAAGTTCCCCAAGTCTCAAAATTTTACGAAAAAGTTACACAATGAAGATATTATCCGAATTTCACGGAACTGGTCATACTATGGAAAAGTTACATAGTGAAGATATTATCAGAATCTCATGGAACCAGTCACACTCTGATTCAGGTGACTAGACATTACATTACATAGTGGATACCTTTATCATGCAAGGTCCACGAGGAATGAAAAATGAATACAATTATGGAGCTCCCAATAGAGTGGAGTCATAGAATCCGAGTCTTGGGATATATGCTTGTGTCCAAGGCCTTTGTGAAAATCCTATGAACGATCATGGGTTTTCCTAAAATAATTTGATGTTTAACTTTAGTCATGACAACCCATTGGTGATGTTTAGTCATAAAATCTAGAGGTATCTCGTTGTCAGAGTATTTGCTGAGATCAGAGACAATGGTACAAGGTAAATGGAAGAATTCATGATGCAGGAGCATCATGGTTTCAAATTTTGTACATTTAGTAGAATCTAGGGGGTCTTATGTTTTCAAGGGAGTTGGTTCCCTAAGTATTTAATTAATGTAATTTTCAATGTTTTGAGTGATTTTATGCGAGACATTTAGAATATGATTTAATTAAATATTGTGAGGCATATTTGTAAATGTTCTCGAATGTAGGAGAACACACGAGATTTAAGCTAGTTGAGATTTCATAGGGATTGTGAACCCTAGACTTAGGAATTAGTTGATGATTTTGTGGATTTAGAGGATTCTTAGGATTTAGTTGAGAATATTGAGGATTTGAACTAGAATTGGTTGCATAACCTTTTGTATATATTTGTAAGCCTCAAAGGCAATAGAGACCATATTCTTAGATAGGTAATATAGGATATTTGATTGTAAGCCTACGGGCAGAGAGAGAGAGAGAGAGAGAGAGAGAGAGAGAGAGAGAGAGAGAGAGAGAAGTAGTGTGGAGAGGTTAATGAAATAGAAAATCAGGTCGAGAGGAGATCCATTATTATGTAAATATTTGTTTGTGAATAGAAAACTCAATTCC
The DNA here is from genome assembly GCA_034641835.2 of Pinus albicaulis. Classification (NCBI taxonomy): domain Eukaryota; kingdom Viridiplantae; phylum Streptophyta; class Pinopsida; order Pinales; family Pinaceae; genus Pinus; species Pinus albicaulis. The sequence continues at coordinate 599,102,724 of CM076582.1, forward strand.
GAGTTTATGTGGAGTGTAGAGTGCTAATGAATTATAAAATCGTATGTGTTTTGTATAACATAAGTATTGTAGGTGAGTCTAAGGAAGATCAGAGAGTGAAAACAACGTGAAAAAGTTGTTGCAATAGTCAGGAACATTCTATATAATGAAGCTCAGGAGGGATTAACATCGTGGAAGAAAAACAAGGGCAGAAACCCAACTGTATGTCAAGACACAGTAGGGATCGAACGGAAGAAACCAAATGAATATGCACACAAAATTCAAGTGAAATTACATTGAAGAAAGCACAGGGATCGTCGGATCACATATTGATCAACGACGGATGTGAATTGGGAATTTATGGGATGCATTGGACGAAGATCGAGATGGATGGTTGAGATCTCATTGTAGATTAAATTGTGAAAGTGTCGAAGTGCGATAAGTTAAGATCTGCACGATGTGATAAATATCGCACATCGCATGCGATATGGTATAACAGTTAACAACTGGAGACTTAAATTTGCGAAATTCTGATTTGCGATGAGGCTAAACCTTATGACATGCGATAAGGCTTTGGGGCCGAAGTGCAAAATATTATGATCGCCAATGTGCGACGAGGTAAGTTTTGTGATGTGCGGTGAAGCGCTAAAGGAAAGGCTTTGGTTTAGCGATGTGATGCGGAGTCGCGATGTGATAAATATTTTCGAAGGAGGAAGCCTTAGTCAACGTGAAGCAATCACATATAGCAGATGAAAAGGGATGAAGGTAATAAGGGTGAGTATAAGCGTTTCATGATAAATGCACTTATTGAGAAGGATTACTTTGGGTTTTAAAACAGAGTCCCAAAAAGCCTGTTAATGATGATTTCCGTGAAATGAATTTTATAATGATATAAGTGGGTTTTTAAAGGTTCTTAGAGATATATAAACCTATCTGAATGTGTCAAAATTCAGAGTGTATACTCTGTTATGAGTATTAATCCTGGGTAAGAGCGGGGTTAGGCATTAGCCCTGGATCAATTCAATATTTTTTTAGATACCACATTTCTCACGTTCCATCTGACGAGAAGATTCAAAATAGAGTGGGTCCATGGCAGAGTTATTGAGACCAAACATTCCCCACCATTCAGTCAGCCATTGTGGTTGATGATGAAGATGAGAGAGGAATAGTGACCCACATTTCATCAGTGTATAGTATGTACATCCTGGTCTATCTCTGCAAAGGAGATTCCACCATAAGTTTTTATATGTAGAAAAGTTGTAGACAGTCCCGAGAAAGACTAGAGTTGGGTCATGACGTGGCCATAAAATTTTCACACTAAAATATAGATCTCTTGCTCAATTTATCACAAAATATTTGTGATAAATATGGAACCGATCACTTTCTTCTTGCCAAACCTCGATTAAATATTTTAAGTTAAGGTTCAGTGCCGTTTGTGCTTCATCTGCCAATTTGTTGGAATGGTTGTATACCATGTCAGGAATCCATTGGCTTGACTTTAGATAGATTTTTCTTTCTGGAACTAGATGTTGAAGATCTCCATGCAGTTAGAGATTTGCATTTAACACTTGAGTGTATCGTAGCAGCCGAGTTGGTTTCCAATTATTTGTATAATATTGCCATCGGGTGGAGTTTGGTATTTCTCTGTAAATTTATTTTTTGCCTTGGACATCCCATTCTGTAGCAATAAGCATGAGTTGTGTTGGCCCTTGGATATTTTCTCTACTAAGAAAATTTGGAATGCTATTAGTGATACCCTTAATGTGTTCAATATCAAAATAAAAATTGGAGAACAGGGCTTGCCATCTTGCAAACTGGGTTTCTCTAGGTTTTTTAATATCCTTTGTCAGGATATTTTTCATGGCAGAGGCATTTTTTCTTCAAAGTAATATTTTATTGATTAGATGGATATCAAATTTGTCAATGTAGTTTCAGGCTTCTTTTACTTCTTTCTCAATTGTAGAATAATTTTTCTCGGCTCGATTCCAAAATCCTGAAGCAAATTGTATAATTTTCTCATCACCTTCCTTATTTTGCTTAAGAACTCCTCCCAAACCAATCTCACTAGCATCAAATTCAACAATTTTAAACAGATTTTCATTAGATACATATAAAATGGGCAGTACTCAAAATTTTTCTTTTATTTTCTTGATTGTAGTTGTATGGGCATTCGTCCAGGAACTGGGATTCTTTTTTCAAACAATGATTCTAGATTATTCTATCTTGGGCGCAATTTTTGTAGAAGTTGCAGACATAATTCGTATAGCCTAGAAATATTTGTAACTGGGTTTTATCCTTTATTTCACCAGGAAAATTATCAGCAAATGCAACATCATGTTGTTGCAGGGTGATTTTCCCATTTTCAATGACGTGTCCCAAGACCTTAATCTTTGTTTGGAATATTTCCATTTTCTTCGGACTCACAACCAATCTACTATTTTTAACAATTTGTTTAAATATATACAAGTGCTTAAAATGTTCGTCTATAGATTAATAAAATACCAATATGTCATCTATATATACAATACTCCAATCAAATATGGCTTAAAAACCTGGTCCATCACCTTTTGGAATTTTGAGGGAGCGTGTTTCAAGCCAAAAGGCATGACATTCCATTCATAGTGTCCTGATGGTATACTGAAAGCAGTTTTAAATTGATCCTATTCCTTGATAGATACCTGCCAAAATCCTTTTTGTATATCAAAATTTGACAATATCTTGGCACCTGCAATTCATGTTATCAAATTGGATATGTGTGGGATTGGGTAGGTATCATCTGCCAGGACACTGTTGAGTGGTTTATAATTAATTACCAGGAGTGGTATTACTCTAATTTGTTCAGAATGTTTATTGAAATAGAATCCATAATAGTTATAGGGGATAGTAGATTCACGGATCAATTTTCTGTTCAACAAAATTTGAATATATTTTTGACCGATTTGTCGGTAGGTCATATTCATAGGGATTGCTATGCTTTTACATGGATTACCAGAATAATTTGGTTTGTATGGTAGATCAAAGAATTGAAATCTTTAGTGCAACATTCTTCTTCTAATTTTTTCTTCTGATTTCTGCGATTATTTTCATCACATAGGGCTGTTTGAGCTGGTCTTCAATCTAGAGGCAGGATTTTAAATCCTTCAATTCTACTAGTTTTTCTTGTGATTTATGTAACTCTTACATTGCCTGAATCATAGTGGAGATTTGAGGAGTTGAGAAAAATGGGAGTGTGATGGTATGCAGGTAACCATTACTATTTCATACAGAGATGAAATATCCTGATCTACCATCTTCAAGTTTTGCAGAACCATGTGGTTCTATGGCTGCCAAAAATGGATTTCCCAAAATGCAGTCAATGGGAATGTTTCCTACTACAAATTTTACATTTATGCAATATGTATCAAAAAATATTGTGGCCTTAGGAACTTCATACTAAAAATTATACCCTTTTTCCCCTAATCCAATAACTTCGCGTACTGCTTTAAACCAATACTTAGCAGGGACATATTTTTTATTCAAAACATTGATGTCTGCTCCAGTATCTAATAGAGTTTTGAGATGAAATATATAATTATGGATTTTAATATGGAGCATGACATGAAATTGTTGATGTTGTATTGCCATGATCTTCATATTTCTCAAACCCTTATAATTTGCAGGTCTGGTCTCATATATTTCTATGTTAGCATTCGTTCTTGAAAAAGCTCTGATTGTGAGAGGGTGCTCTCCTCTTCAGGAAATTTTCCCTTTTCTAACTCGGAGACCTGGGATTTGAGCTCTACTATTTATTTTTTCAAATTTTTTATTTCTTTTCTTATTTCTGGGAGGGTAAGAGTCTTGTGTTTATCATTTTGATGATGCTTATGGAAAGCTTTAGTATTCTTTTCAAAATAAGCGTCTACAAAAAGAGCTTTAGAGCTAGAAATATTATTGGTAGAAGCAGATATAGATCCATGGTTCTTGAGCACGGTCTGCAAGAATGTATCCTTCAGCCTCTCTTTCAATTCTCCTTTGGGTAAATTATTTATTCTTGCAAGAACTTTAGCTTCTTCATCATCATTGAGGTGTGCCATAGAGATCTTGAGTTTCAGCTATAGTTTGCTTGGTATTTGTGCTTCTAGATCCTCCTCAGAACTATCCTCTGAATTATTTTTTGTGCCTGACATTGGATAGTGAAAATTATCAGAATCTGTACAAATATAATTTTCAACAAGAAATATATTAGCTTGTTTTGACTCTTCAGAGTCAGAAATGAAACTGAAGGTTTCAATTGAGTTGCAACAATCTTGTTCAAGCATGTGAATTTCTTATTTAATATGAATATTAGGAAAGTGTTAAGTTTTATGCAGTTTGGAGCCACACTTAAAAAATTGGATAGTCAGAAGCTGCTTCTTTTGTTTTGCTTTCTCTTGAGAGAGTTTCCCTTTGTTTAGTTTTGAGCCTTCTTGAAACGAGCACCTGTTTGATGTATGGCCTTGTTGGCTGCAGAGCCAGGATACAATTTTATTCTAGGCTTATTGTTTATGTTCCATAAGATGTATATCTTGTGGAATATAATAATGAGTATGGGGCATAGTTTTATAGTATCTTTTATTATACTTTCTCTTAGGATACTTAGGCTGGCTGGAGTGTTTTCGAGATTGTCTAGAATAATGTTCCCTTGATTTGGAATACTTCTTGATAGCTTTCTTTGTTATTTTTCTTTGTAAAAAAAGACCATCAAGAGATAGTCCATATTTATGGCATATGGACTTACCATCAGGAAGTCAGGATAGTTTTTGGATTGACTTATTCATCTTTGAATTTGTACATAGGCCAATTAAAGCCTTAGTTATGGTGCAATAGTTTTCACCCCATGAATAAGATTCAAATGGTTGTTGGAATGCCTCTTGAATTCTCAAATAATCAATAAATTTGGATGGTAGTGCAGCAAGGTATACCTGTTTCCATATGTTATTTTTACTGTCTTTAACCTCATATATCCACTGCACCCAATCTCTATGGAAATCTTAATACCGTGACATCTTTTTTTACTTTAAGTTCATTAGTACTTGGGAATGATTATCTGATATCTTAGTTTCAGAACCACACCAATGTTCAAGAATCATTGATGTGAGGGCACCAGTAATGCTGCTTTGTGCACTTCCATCTTCATGTAATATAATATCTCCTTGCTCATCTTTCACAAATTATTCTACAATTTTTTTATAAAATTGCAGGAGAAGATTCCAATTCCAACCACCTTTGGAGAGTGCCAGAAAAGCATTGGATCAATGTTTTACAGGCTTCTGTTTCAGTTTTACCTTTCATGCACATGAGTTTGTAATTAGTAAACATCTGGTCAATCATCTATCTAACTTGGCCAAAACTAAGATTATCGACATACCATTCTTTGTGGGAGTCAGGTTGGAATGTCTGGAATTCAGGCATGTGTCCTTTGCCACTGAGCTCAGGGGCAGGATATATGGTAAATTGACTTGGTAGAGGTTCATATATTGGAAAAATATGGGATTCAGAAGACGATTCTAGTTTTTTAGGAGTTTCTTTGGGAAAAAAATGGGGAAATCTATCAACACTTTTTTTTTGTACATAGATAGGATGACAGAAAATCATAGATGTGGAAATATCTTTGTCTTTTGCAGAAATGGATAATCTTTCAAATTTGGAGGTCAACCCTTTAATTTTTTTCATGGGTATGATCTAATCCTTGAGTGAATCCCCTTTCAATATCATCATACTGGCCTTTGAGTTTGTGAGACAAATATGTTGCGGCTCTAGTGCTTTCACGGACAAAACCTTCAAGAGTGGGAAAAAAAATTGAAATTCATTCAAATTATTATTCACAGTGTTCATAGAGACTTGTAGAGATTCAAATTTATATTTCTGTGCAAAATGAGTTTAAGTATGTACAAATATACATTTGAGAGCAGTATTTGTCCAGTTTAACTACTCACTGAATTTTTGGATTCTGCCATCTGTGCCTATGAAAGAGTCATCTCTTAAAACCAAAGGAGAAGCTCTGGCGATATTTTCCTTTTCTCCTAACACAATAACTTTTTATGGTGGAAAAATTGATGAAGATTCAATTTTTGAACCATCAAAGGATGTCCATTGGTGTTTGGTGGAGCTTTCTCCAGAAAGCATTTGTATTTCTATTCTTGTTTGCCGTTTCTTCCATTCATAGAAATAAATCTCAGTTTTTTTAGAGTCCATATATTATTTCCATGTGGATGAAAAAAATATGTTTTTCTTGCATGGATGTTTTCAAATTGAAGTAATTGGAATTTGGATGTGAAAATAGATCCTAATTCAACATGATTTTCATCCAGGCAACATAAATTTGTATTTCAGAGATCCTGTCATGAGAGAAAAGAATTTGTACATTTCAGGTTTGGATGGATTTTTGTAGTCATTTGGAATGGGATTTTGGAAACGGAAATAAGGAATGAGTGAATCTATATGCTCAAGATAACGTAACCCATACCTTGGCATATCAACATGGAAAATTTTGCTAAACATCTCAGTGAGCCTTGGGTCTTCATTTTCCAGATATGGCAGGTCATGAATTACATGGACTTCATCATGAGGGAATGAGATATCGTTTCACTTAGGATTTGGAAAAGAGTTTTTTAGCAGAACATAAGGCGCTTCTCCAGTTATTGGATTATGATTTTTATGGATAGTCAAATGTACAAGACTTTGTAGGTTGACTAGACATTAGCAAGCATGGCATTTAACTTCGAAATCAGAAAAATTTAAAACTTGAGCGAGTTGAAATAATTCAATATGGAGAAAATTTGTACAGATGGAAGACAATGTGGTGGATGCTTCAGAATAAGTGGGTTGAGAATTTCTGTAATTTGTTACTTCCTGTTCTATTCTTCTTCTGGTAATAGTAGATCTGTGAGGAAAAGAAATAACTGTAGAGGAAGAATCTACTCTGGTTTTTGCAAAGGTTATATTTTGGGTTTTGGGTGTTCTAGGAATATCTACCACCCAGCTCTTAGGAAATCTTATTTCCTCCCATTTAATTTTTTGATTCTCAATCTTCTGATTGTGAGCATATGTGAGAGAAAAAAAACTTGATTTTGATTCTTGGCTGGGAGAGTGCAGGACTGTTGGATAGAGGGTGTTAGTATGACGGAAACAAACTCTTGTGTGGATAGAAATATTTGTTCTTTTTCTTCACATATCAAATCCAGATGCATTTATTTGTAACTGTAGTATATCTCTAATGTGTTCTTCATACACATAGACAGAAAACTTAGGATAGCAATCAAACTAGACAGGTCCATTTGACAAGGGTGAAACAATTCCTCCAAGAATAGAATCAATATATTTTTTATGAGTAAGATCGTGAATGGTATCTAATACAAAAGTGTTTAACCCTATATGAGTTAAGGCTGAGATTCCGACACGGATACAACCAAGGTGAACGTAGGAAGTATTGTGTTTCTTAGCTTCTTTTTGTAGTTATTTTGGATCTAAAAAGGGGATTTTTTGAACATATTATCTATTTTCTTGGACCTGGCTTACACATTATTTTACAAAAACTCAAGTAATGGCTTTCAGGTGTAACATGGAAAGGTCAGAATAAACTTTGGATGGACTAATTATAGGGAGTTTCTAGCATGAAGCAGGCTGGTTTTCAACAATTTCAATTTCAACAGAATTTGTTATAGATGATGAAGCTTTATCAAAGAGGTTTGCAATGTCTATATTACTGATACTTTGTTCCTGAACTTGTAATTCTCAGAAAGAAACAGATCTTCTTCAAGCTTCTATTTGAACAAAAAAGAGTTTATAGAATTACCCCAGGGAACCATATGTTACTGGCTCTGATACCAAAATTTTTGCAGGGTCTTCCTCCAATGGAGAATGAAGCTTGTTGATTAAAAATTATGAGAAAGATACACAATATTTTACACGAACCTGTACACAAACCTTCAGGAAATTCTGACACTAAACACGTTCTTCCGCAACCTTCTGCATTAAGTTAAATTCCATGCTTTCCAGTGTCTAATCAACCTCCAGTTTCAATAATTTTGACTTTGAAGAGTTAGAACAAGCTAACATATTTCTTGCTGAAAATTGTATTTGTACAGTTTCTGATAATTGTCACTATCTAATGTCAGACACAGAAAATGATTCAAAGTATAGTTATGAGGAGGATCTAGAAGCACGAATATCAAGAAAACTACAGCCAAAACTCAAGATCTATATGGCACACCTCAATGATGATGAGGAAGCTAAATTTCTTGTAGGAATAAAGAGTTTACCCAAAGGAGAATTGAAAGAGAGGCCGATGGATACATTCTTGCAGACCATTCTCAAGAACCAAGGATCTATATATGCTTCTACCAGTTGGAGTTCTATCTCTAAAGCTCTTTTTTTAGGCGCTTCTTTTGAAAAGAATACTAAATATTTCCAGAAGCATCATCAAAATGATAAATAAAAGACTCTTGCCCTCCCAGAAATAAGCAAAGAAATAAAAAATTTGAAAAAATAAATAGTAGAGCTCAAAGCCTGGGTCTCCAAGTTAGAAAAAGGAAAAGTTCCCAAAGAAGAGAGCACCCTCTCACAATCATAGTTTTTTCCCAAAACGGATCCTAAGTTCTAACATATAAATATATGAGACCAAGCCTGCAAATGATAAGGGATTGAGCAATATGAAGATCATGGCAGTACAATATCAACAATTTCATGTCATGCTCCAGATTAAAATACAGAATGAGATGTTTCATCTCAAAACTCTGTTAGATATTGGAGCAGACATCAATGTTTTGAATAAAAAAATATGTCCTTGCTAAGTATTGGTCTAAATAAGTACACGAAGTTATTGGATTAGGGGCACAAGGGTATAATTTTCAGTATGAAGTTCCTAAGGCCACAATATGTTTTGATACATATTGCATAAATGTAAAATTTGCAGTAGGAAACATTCCCATTGAATACATTTTGGGAAATCCATTTTTGGTAGTCGTAGAACCACATGGTTCTGCAAGACTTGAAGATGGTAGATCAATATATTTCATCTCTGTAACAAAAAATAATAGTTACCTGCATACCATCACACTCCCATTTCTCTAAACTCCTTGAATCTCCACTATGATTTAAGCAATGCAAGAGTTACATAAATCAAAAGAAAAACTAGTAGAATTGAAGGATTCAAAATACTGCCTCGAGATTGAAGACCAACTTAGACAACCCTATGTGATGAAAATAATTGCAAAAATCAGAAAAATTTTAGAAGAAGAATGTTGCGCTGAAGAGCCCAATGATTTATGGCATCGAAAGTAATACTTTGTTGATCGACCATACAAACCAGAGTATTCCAGTAAGCCATGTAAAAGCAGAGAAATCCCTATGAATTAAGCGTACCGAGAACTATGTCAGAAAGAGATTCAAATTTTTTTGAACAGAAAATTGATCCATGAATCTAGTAGCCCTTGGAACTATTATTGATTCTATGTCAATAAAAATTTTGAACAAATTAGAGGAATACCACGCCTGGTAATTAATTATAAACCACTCAACAATGTCATGGTAGATGATACCTACCCAATCCCACACAAAGGAAATTTGATAACCCGAATTGTAGGTGCTAAGGTATTCTCAAAATTTGATATGAAATCAGGATTTTGGTAGGTATCTATCAAGGGAGAGGATCAATTTAATACTACTTTCAGTATACCATCAGGAAACTATGAATGGAATGTCATGCCTTTTGGCTTGAAACATGCTCCCTCAAAATTCCAAAAGGCGATGGACAAGGTTTTTAAGCCATATTTTGATTGGCTTATTGCATATATAGATGACATATTGGTATTTTATAAATCTGGAGATGAACATTTTAAGCACTTGTACAAATTTAAACAAATTGTTAAAAATAGTGGATTGGTTGTGAGTTAGAAGAAAATGGAAATATTCCAAACAAAGATTAAGTTAATGGGACACATCATTGAAAATGGGAAAATCACCCCGCAACAACATATTTTTGCATTTGATGATAATATTCCTGATGAAATAAAGGATAAAACCCAGTTTCAGATATTTCTAGGATGTATGAATTATGTTTGCAACTTCTACAAAAAAATTTCCCAAGATAGAAGAATCTTGAATCAACATTTGAAAACGAATCCTAGTCCCTGGACGAATTCCCATATAGCTGCAATCAAGAAAATAAAATAAAATGTCAGAGTCCTACCCATTTTATATGTATATGATGAAAATATGTTTAAAATTGTTGAATTTGATGCTAGTGAGCTTGGTTGGGGAGGAGTTCTTAAGAAAAATAAGGAAGGTGATGAGAAAATTATACAATTTTCTTCGGGAGTTTGGATTCTAGCCGAGAAAAATTATTCTACAATTGAGAAAGAGTTCAAAGTAGCCTGGAACTGCATTGAAAAATTCGATATCCATTTGATCAATAAAATATTCCTTTTAAGAACAGATGCCTCTGCCATGAAAAAGATCCTGACAAAGGATATTAAAAAACTCAGAGAAGCAAAGTTTGCAAGATGGCAAGCCCTGTTCTTGAATTTTGATTTTGATATTAAACACATTAAGGGTATCACTAATAGCATTATAGATTTTCTTAATAGAGAAAATATCCAATGGCCAATCCACCTCATGCTTATTGTTACAGAATGGGATCTCCAACACAACAAATAAATTTACAGAGAAATACCAGACTCCACCTGATGATAAGATTATACAAATAATTGCAAACCAACTTGGCAACTATGAAACACTCAAGTGTTAAATGAAATTCTCCAATCACATGGAGATCTTTAGAATATAGTTCCAGAAAGAAAAATCTATCCAAAGTCAAGCTAATGAATTGTTGACATGGTATACAACCATTCCAACAAATTGGCAAATGAGGCACAAACGACACTGAACCTTCACTTCAAATATTTAATTGAGGTTTCTAAAGAAGAAAGTGATCGGTTCCATATTTATCACAAATATTTTGTGATAAATCGAGCAAGAGATCCATATTTTAGTCTAAAAATGTTATGGCCACATCATGCCCCAGCTCTAGTCTTTCCTGGGACTGTCTACAACTTTTCTGCATATAAAAACTTATGGTGGAATCTCCTTTGCAGAGATAGACCAGGATGTACATACTATACACTTATGAAATTTGGGTCACTATTCCTCACTCAACTTCATCATCAACCACAATGGTTGACTAAATGGTTGGGAATGTTTGGTCTCAAGAAATTTGCATGGAATCACTCTTTTTTGAATCTGCTCGTAAGATGGAATGTGAAAAATGTGGTATCTGCAAAAATACTGAATACTTCCATTTACCTTGTACCACTGTCTCAGATCCCAGTAAATACTCTGACAACGAGATCCTTCTAGATTTTATGACTAAACATCACCAATGGGCTTTCATGACTAAAGTTAAACATCAAATTATTTTAGGAAAACCCATGATCGCATGTAGGATTTTCACAAAGGAATGGGACACAGGTATATATCCCAAGATAAGATTCCATGACTCCACTATGTTGGCAGCTCCATAATTGTATTCATTTTTCATTCCTCATGGAACTTTCATGATAAAGGTATCCACTATGTAATGTAATGTCTAGTCACCTAACTACGAGTGTGACCGGATCCATGAGATTCTGATAATATCTTCACTGTGTAGTTTTTCCGTAGCATGACCGGTTCCGTGAGATTCCGATAATATCTTCACCGTATAATTTTCTTTTTTAAATTTTGAGACTCAGAGCACTTCTCTGACTTTTGGTGGAATTTGATCCACATCTCAAAATTATGACATATCTTTTAAAAAATAAAAGAAAAGTATTGTCGTCCATTCCTCAGGAAAGAGATTCCCTCATTTCCTATAAATAAGAGGATGAGTTCGCATTTAGGGACCGAAGTTTTGGAGTCTTTTGTTGGAGTCGAGAGTTATCTTCCTACTCTGCATATGTGAAAATTGGTTTGACCCACTTGCATTTGGTTTCCTTTAGGAAGACATTTCAGTAATGATTCTTCATTGCAATAACATTAAGCAACAATAAAGAAATGCACATGAGAAAATAAAAAAGGGTTTGTTGTAAGAAAACATTGCTTGACTCAAGGCCAAGAATTACCTATGACTTATGAATACTAATACATTTGCTTATTGAAAACAATTTATTAGATATTAAAAATAGTACTTTCAAGTTTCAATTTTTATATAGTTATTATTTATTGGATATTAAAACAGAACTTTCAAATTTCAAATTTTATATAATTATTATGAATATATAGATTTATTAGATAAATGCAAAGAAGAGAGAGAAATCAAACTTCAAAAAGAGATAGAGGTAATGTTGGATAATAGGTCTAGGTCTTTAGAAGACATGATTCATACATAAATAAAAAATAAATATTCGGGTTGGGTAGTTAGTTGCAAAAATTGGAAGGTAATTTGAATGTCAATCCCATCAAAATGAAAATGAATAATTTCATAAAGTTAGGCTATGGACATAAGAAAAAAATTTGAAACTCATAATTTTTGGTAGAAAAAAGGAAAGATGACAACATGCTACAATAGCAAAAAAAATAAAAATAGAATAGATTACATATTGAAAAACTTTTCTCGTAGAAGCAAAGAGGTTGTGAGCATAAACATATGTTAATTCATGTTAAGCTAAGCTCTAATGACCATAAATATGACATACTTAGTAAAAATTTGGATTTAAAAAGGGCCAATAATATCTATAAATGAATACCTTAATCTAGAAGACCAATTTGACTCAAGGAAGGAAGTTGAAACCATAAAATAAGTTAGGAAATAAAATGAGCAACGATTTGGGATATAAAGCTATTATTAGGGATAGAGACCAAAAATATCATAATAAATAGGAATTTGGGGTACCTCAAATCCTCTTTGGGAGCAATTGTGGCTTTCCATGGAGCAAAGGGCCTTTTTTAAGTTGAATCCTAAGATAAATTGATATTCTATTGCTTGTTGAAACTTGAAAGCATGAAGAAGCTAAGGTCCCTAAAATAGAAGGATTTGTCTTGTGGTTAGCATGGAACAAGAGATATTATCACAAAGGGATTAGGAACATAGTGTGTTACATAAAAATAACCATTTCCTCACATAAGACTTCACAAGAAAGGCCTTTTCAATCAATACATGTGGATGGAGATTTCATGTATTAATCCTAAGAAAATTTATATAGCAATTTGTTATTTCACACCTATTAATTCTAATTTTTTATAAGAAAAAAAATATAGGAAAAAATTGCCCTTATAATGGCTTAGAATAATATATTTATAGTTTGAGAACTAAAGGTGACATCCTCTTGCTAGGAGGAATTGATGCTAAAACTGTGTAGAAAATTTATAACACAACTCTGATACCATGTAGAAAATTTATAACACAGCTCTGATACCATGTATAAATTATACAACAAGTATGTATATCATGGATTCAATCTGATCTAGCAATGTAGTAAAGTTAAACACTGAATCGCTTCTACAAGTCAATTGAGGAATTAAAACACAATCGCCAGTCACATGAAGCAAAGAAAGAATCAATCAAACCACAACACAAATAATTTCCCGGGGAAAGTTTACTGCTCAAAAACCCACTATATTCTATTGTACATTCAGCATGGAATCATGAAAAAATTATATACAACTCTTATCAAAAGAGCTCTCTTGTACTCAGCTAATTATCTCACATTTTCATACATAAAATTGACCAATACTTAGCCAATTTACTACCTCCAGACAACCTGCCTTGCTTGCGCAATCCCTGATGAATGAAATCTTTAAAGAATATGAATTTTGGCCTTCCTTTACTGCGCAAGTATCATGGGCACTCCAATGGGTGTTTGGTTGCATGGGTGCAACCCAATAATCCTACAACTGATAGTCAACTTCCCTTTCACCTAGATCTCAGCTGGGTCTCCACTGGATATGACAAGCATGTAGCTAATAATACTAAATCCTCAGTTTTATGTGAGATCACTGATTGTGAATTAATTAATATTTAATTCACTTGATCTCTCACTAGTGTACTTAACAGTTACAACTAGCACAACTGAGGTTAACTCACTTAACTGAGTTAAACTAATTACAACCTGCATTAACTAATGCACCACTACACTTCGAACTCTGTTACAACTAGAATTACTCTGCATGCCTCACCAACTACATCTAACTCAAAATTCATGAGCTAACTGAGTTTATCACTCTTAGCTAACTATTACAAGTTATTTTGAGACTATATTACATTTTATTTTCCATCTTAATTAAGGGATAACTAAAATAGACATGCACCAAATTTAGCCCTGTGGGCCCCACCCTAGTGTAGGTGATTAATGCACTAGGTGTGGGTGCTGAAATTTTCTTGTTGAATTTCAACACTCCCTCTCAACAAGAAATGGATTATCCTTCACCTCGATCTTGCCTCTATGGTATTAAAATTTTCTCCTGGTGAGCGCCTTTGTTAGAATATTTGCATCCTGATCTTCCGTGGGAATGTACTCAAGTGAAATTATTCTTCTCTGCACACAATATCTGAGATGATGGTACCAGATATCTATGTTCTTGGACCTATCATGAAACACAAGATTAATTAAGATTTTAATGCAACTTTGATTATCGCAATGTATCACTGTCAGATCCATATGAGAACCAAACAAACCAAGAAAGATCTTTCTCATCCAGATAGCCTCACATGAAGCTTTATGTGCTGCCATGTACTTGAATTCCATTGAACTGTGTGCCACTGATTGATGCTTCCTAATGTACTAGGAAACTGCTGTCGATCCTATGCTAAAGATCCCTCTTGATGTGCTCTTATTGTCTGAGGGATTTCCCACCCAATATGCATCCGTGAAGCCTTGAAGCTTCACTCCCTCTGTCCATATGTACCATAGACCATACTATGATGGGCCCCCCAAGTATCTCAAGACATGATTCCCCACCTTCCAAAAGAGCTTGGTAGGATTAACTATAGCTTGACTCAGCTAGTTAACTGCGTAGCAAATGTTAGGTCTGGTGTTCACTAGATACATTAGTGAACCAACTAACTGCCTGTAGATAGTAGCATCCACTACCTCTCCAGAAGTAGCATCCTCTTTTTTCCAATTTCCTCGAAGAGGAGTATCCATGGGTTTGCAACTCTCCATGTGAAACTTACCTAGTATCTCCTTTGCATACTTGCCTTAAGACACAAAAAGTTCACCATTCCGCTGCCATATTTCCAATCCAAGGAAATAGTGAAGGAGTTCCATTTCCTTCATTTCAAACTCCCTTGCAAGATCATACTTGCATGAGTGTATCAGCTGCTGATCACTAGTAAAAAATTAGATCATGAACATAAAGAACAATAATCAATAGCTTACCCTCAACCACAATCTGGTGCAGGTTTTCATCTGCTTCACTTTTGGTGAAGCCCAATCTGGTGAAATAGTTGTCTATCCAAGTGTACCAAGCACGGGGTGCTTGTTTCAGCCCATATAGTGCTCTCTTGAGATGAAACACATGCGACTCACTATTGAAGATCTCGAAAACTTCAGGCTGCTCTATGTACATCTCTTCCTCAATGATCCCATTGAGAAACATAATTTTCACATCCATCTAATGAATGCGCCAACCCATCTGCGCTGAGAGTGAAAGTATGGATCTAATGGAAGAGTACCTTGCAACAGGTGCAAAATATCATCATAATCGATCCCCTCGATCTTTGAGAATCCTTGGGCCACAAATCTGGCCTTGTATTTCTCCACACCCCCATAAGCAGCTTACTTTACCTTGTAGATCCATCTCGATCCAACCATTGATTTATCAATCGGTCTTGGGAAAATATCCCATGGACTGTTCTTGACAATGGAGTCATATTCCTCCACCATTGCATCAACCCAATTTAGTTGCTGCATTTCTTCCTGAAAGGAAGATGGTTCAATCACACTATATTTTCTCATAAGAGCCATGTATCCAGTAAACCTGTCAGGAGACTATCTTTATCTGCGTGTGAAGTAGGGGCTCCTACATTCTCTGGTGCGCCTTCTACCGTTTGTGATGGATGGATCTGCATGAGTGTTTTCCTCCACTCCATGATCCTCCACATGTGGCTGATCCACATCTTGAGGCTCATCCTTGGGAACCAACAGTTCCTCCTCTGCATGCAAGTCCAAATCCCTCTCAAGGGACAATTGCATGGATTTCTCCTCATCAAACATTATATCCTGTCACACAACATTCATTCTACTGTTTGGAAAATACACTCGATAGTTATGGCACATTTTAGTGTACCCCAAAAAAATCCCGATCTCAGCTGTCGGTTCCATCTTCTTCCTAGCATCTTTGGTCACATGCACATAAATAGATGAGCCAAAAATCTTAAAGTGTGAAACATCAGGTTTCATACCAGTGAAATCCTCTTCAGGTGTACTCATGCCAAGTATCCTATGAGGGAAATGGTTCTGCACAAATACCACAGTGTTGCATTCTTCCGCCCATAGATGCATCGATAGGCATTGATCATGAAACATCGCTCTTGCTGCACCCACGATTTTTCAGTTATTTCTTTTTGCGACCCCATTCTGCTGTGAGTTATGAGGTGCTATAAGTTCTCTTCAAATTATTTCTTTATTTCAGAAGTTATTGAATTCATTATAGATGTATTCTACACCATTATCGCTCCTCAGAGCCTTCACTTGCTTCCCCGAATCTTTCGCCACCAATACCTTAAACTCAATAAACTTAGAGAATGTCTGATCTTTCTTCTGCAGTAAGAATATACAACACTTACGAGAAAATTTATCAACAAATATTACATATTACTTATGTTTTTCTATCAAAGCAACAAAGAATGGTCCACACACGTCTGTGTGAACTCTCTCAAGGATCCCCGAAGCTCGGTTCTCCTTCTCATGAAAGGTGACATTTACATATTTTCCCATAGTACATCCCTTGCATGTGTCTGACTGCACAAGTGTACCCCTGGAAAGATCAGTATAAATCTGTTGCATGACTTTCAAGGCTCCATGGTGAATATGGCCCAATCTCCTGTGCCATAATTTTCCCTCATCCCGGCTCACCACTTTGTCCACCTTTCCCATCATTGCTGCATAGCCATATACCTCCAGCTTGTAGATATTCTTAACTCAAATCCCTATCCTCTTGGATTTTCCTGTTGTTTTGTGTCACAGGAAAGATTTTCCCTCACTAAAAACAACATCATAGCCTCTATCCTCCAACATTGTGGCTGAGACTAAATTTTTCTTCAAACATGGTACATGAATTACATATTTTAATTGATAGGGTTTACTTCAATGCCTCTGGAAGGTAATGGTACCAATCCCGGTAACATTGTACCACCCGTCATCACCCATTTTAATATGCATCTTGAGATCCTTCTCCTCCAAGTTACTGAAAATCTCCTTGTCTCTCGTCATGTGAAAGGAAGCACCACTCTCCAAATGCCGCACATATCCCAATGCACTTGACACCATTAATGTAATCAATGAGAAGTCAAGCTCAAATTATGAGGTGAAAGCCTCACTAGCTGGAGATCCTCCAACCTTCTTGTTCTTCTTCTTTTGTGGACAGTTAGTTGCATAATGCCCATGCTCGTGACAGTGAAAACACTTCACCTTGGACATGTCCTACTTCTTGCCATTTTTTGGACTTGGATTTGGAATGGAATTTCTTCCCCTTCCCCTTCTTCGCCTTGGCAGCCAAAGCACAATATTCTTCATCTTCATTCTTGGATGAAGATCCATCTCTAGTGTTTCGTCTGAACTCCTCCTGCACCAAATCTGACCACAGTTCTTCTCAATCTGGCAACTTTTCCCTTCCATTGACAGAGCCTTGATAATTGTGCCAACTCTTGGGAAGTCCTAGGAGAGCCAAGCTCACCAAATCATCATCAACGACAACTACACCAATGATCCCCAGTTCATTCCAACATTGGACAAACTTTGTTAGATGTTTTGGTATGGAGTTGCCCTTCTCCATCTTGATCTTCCTGAGTTTATCTTTGAACGCCAATTTCCTATGGTCGCCACTGCTCTGGAATAGATCGGTCAAAGCCTTCCACATTGCATATGGTGTGAATTTTCCATGGAGTCTTGAGACAATGTGGTCTCATACTCCGTCCAATAGGATCCTCCTCGCCTTTTCCACTTTATTTTTCCATGCATCAAGATTTGTAGCATCTGTCACAATGGGTTTAGGAACATAATTTTCAATGAATTCCTTCAAGACATTGTCTTCGAGTACTGCTTCCATCCTATCCTTCCAAGCAATATAGTTTGAGCTGCCCTCGAGTGCATACTCCAACCTCAAGCCATTGAAATCCATTTCGATCCTGAATCAGCTGTAGCACCAAGAAATTCTTTCTGCAAATTTGAATTCTATCCAGTCACAAACTCAACTCCTCCTTCACAATAGTGATTTCCTGTGCTCTGATACCATGTAGTAAATTTATAACATAACTCTGATACCATGTAGAAAATTTATAACACAACTTTGATACCATGTATAAATTATACAACAAGTATGTATATCATGGATTCAATCCAATCTTACAATGTAATAAAGTTAAATATTGAATCACTTCTACAAATCAATTGGGGAATTAAAAACACAATCACCAATAACATGAAGCAAAGAAAGAATCAATCAAACGACAACATAGATAATTTTCTGGGGAAAGCTTGTTGCTCAAAACTGCACTATCTTCTATTGTATATTTAGCATGGAATCATGAAACAATTACATACAACTCTTCTCACAAGAGCCCTCATGTACTCAGCTAATTGTCTCACACTGTTATACATAAAACTGACCAATACTTAGCCAATTTACTGCCTCCAGACATCTTTCCTTGCTTGCGCAATCCTTGATGAATGAAATCCCTAAAGAATAGGAATTTTAACCTTCCTTGACTATGCAATTAATGGACACTCCAATGGGTGTTTGGTTGCATGGGTGCAACCCAATAATCCTACAATTGATAGCCAACTTCCCTTTCACCTAGATCTCAACTTAGTCTCCACTAGATCTGACATGCATGCAACTAATAATATTAAATCCTTCGTTGCATGTGAGATCACTGATTGTGAATTAATTAATATTTAATTCACTTGATCTATCACTAGTGTATCTAACAGTTACAACTAGAGCAACTAATTTTAACTCACTTAACTGAGTTAAACTGATTACAACCTGCATTAACTAATGCACCACTGCACTTTGAACTTTGTTACAACTAGAATTACTTTGCATGCCTCACCAACTACCTCTAACTCAAAATTCATGAGCTAACTGAGTTTATCACTCTTATTTAACTATTACAAGTTATTTTGAGACTAGATTACATTTTATTGTCCATATTAATTAAGGGATAACTAAAATAAACATGCACCAAATTTAGCCCTATGGGCCCCACCCTAGTGTAGGTTCTTAATGCACTAGGCGTGGGTGCTGAAATTTTCTTGTTGAATTTCAACAAACTGCAAATAATTTAGATATTCTTTTAAGTACCATTTCCACCCATAATTTTCTATGGCTAGATGAAGACCTTTATTTAGCTAGTATATACAAAAGAAACTTTGAGAACTAATCAATGATTTGTTTGGTAATGTCCTAATCAACTTACAATTCCTAATGCTAATAATTTGAAATGGACGAAGTCCAACTGGATGATTTGTATTCTTGGGTTTGGAAAGGCAATGTCATAGGTTATGTTATATCTGATATCCTCATACACATCCAAATAGTAAAATTTGACCTCTTAAATGACCATGAGCCCAAATCTAATCATAAACATTTAACCATAACTCTAAGCTCAGTGATGCGTAAAACCCCCATAAAAGAAAATTTGTATTAAAAAAATCACTTGATTTTGACAAAAATAAAGTTGCTCTATTTTTAAAGGATTTAATAATGAATTGAATATCCTATCAAATAAGAACAATATTTAATACTTATAATATAACTTTAAAACAACCCTCTCTACTTCCATTAACATGTCCTCTATTGAGGTATTTCCCAAAAAGGAAAATAGAATGACCAACCCTTGGTATAATGAATAGTGTAAGATTGCTAGAAAATCCATTAGGGATGCTTCTGATGAGTCCATAAATTTGAACAATATAAATAGATACAAATTCCTAATTAAAATGAAAATATGTATTATATTAATAGAAAACAAGAGAATTATCGAGGGTTAGCTCAATTGGCAGAGTTCGCGTCGCTAAAGCACCTCGCTAATGGGAGGTCACGTGGTCAATTCTCCTCGATGCCCTTGAGGTTAGGTTCTAATAATAAGTTGACGAGATGTGATCCCTTTAGGTGGAGTTGTCTCGATATTTCCTTGGAAAAAAAAATAGAGAGCAAGAGACACTTTTGCAACTGTCTAAGTTAGATCCTAAGAAATCATGTAGGAAATTGTTTTCTTGTAAAACCAATGAAAGCAATATGATTCCCTTGATGGGCTAGAATACCTACCTTAAAAATCTCTATGAATCCCCTAATGGCGTGGGAAAAATTCAAAATGTTTCTATAGAGGAGTATTTTTTTCAATATAAGACATATAGTTTGGGGTTAAGCGGCTTGCAAATGGGAAAACGAAGGATACCAAAGGATAGCAAGAAAAACAATTAAACATTAGATGGCATATTATCACCCATCACATCCACAAGCTCTAAATTTTAGTAGACAATTAGGAATTCCCTAAAGGATCGACTTAAAATCTCATTGTACTTATTTATAAAGAGAGGATAAAATAATCCCTCTAATTATAGGGCCATTATGATTACCCCCCTCCTAGCCAAGTTATATGGAATTGTTTTGGAAAATAAGATTAATGCATGGCTTAAAGACACATGAAAATAACTAAGTGCCATGCTCGATTTATGAGCTATCATTCCACCATGGACGACCTTGTTATGCTTAAAATCATTATGGAGGAGTATCGCAATAATAAATCCTATTTTTTTTCCTTGAATTTATAATAAATTTTAACTCATAGTTCCTATGACTAACCTTTGGAATAGGTTAAAAGTGCTAAAATTTTCTTATGAACAAGAGTTGCTATGGTGATTTTGCACAAGAATTTTACTGCTAAGCTTAGGAACATTCAAGGTTGGTAGGAAGAAGATAAATATAATATAGGAATTCATCAAAGTTTTCCCTTGTCCCCTACTCTTTTAGACATATACATTGACAACATGTTCATCTAACTCTCGTTGATATACTTGTCATCCTTCTTATTTACACTCATGATATTTCTATTATGCTGAGGAGTCCCTATAATCTTGATAATCAATTAAAAATCCCTAAATATTTCTAGTCTAGTAGGAGCACGATTATTAAACAAAAAAAAAATTAAGGTTACGATAATTAAATTCGAATGTATCACTTATGCTAACCTTGTGTATGTCAACAACTTGGAGGAAGTGCCTTCATGAAAATATCTTGGAATCAATTTTCGACACAAGGTTCACTAAAACTATATCATTGAGAAAAGGAAAAATGTAGGTTGGGAAACTTATTATTGACTTGAAAATAATTATAAATCATAGGAACTTTGGTTATGGGATAGTAAAAAAATCCTCTTTGAGGCTTTTGTCACTTTTATTACCTTATATGGTTGTGAATTTTTGGGCGGCAACCTCTCTAGAGAATCATAGAGAAAGAACAAATCCAAATTATTTCATATCTTATGATATAAAAATTAAAGGAAAAACACCCTATCCTCTTCTCTTCTTAAAAGTGAGTCTTTCCCCCATTGAGGGTGTTGAGGTTTTCCATTACACCAAATCCCACAATCTTTAGTAAAATTCCAAACCCTTACAATTAACTTTAGTGGGAGGTTACTCCCATGTTCCTAGTGTGGAGGTTAGTCCACATAATTGATTCCCAATGAGGTGAGTGTGATAATTACCAACACCCCCCCTCAAATTAAACCCAGGGCATTGAACTTAGGCCAAGGCTCTGCTACCTGTTTACCTTGAATGGAAATTTAGTCCCATGTGTTGGATTTCACAATTATACTGATATGGGGTTTGAATCAATATAACAACATTTTTTATTATTTAATTCCATTCAATCATCATAAAACATAAATATCATAAACTAAACAAGTAACATGAGATACACGTTAAAACCCTTATGGGAGAAAGCCACGAATTTTCTTTATATGAAATATCTTGTAGGCACCAATCTACTATTACATCAATTTGTAGGAACCAACCTAAAGGAGATACCAATCCCCTTTACTACTTTTTTGGAAGAAACCTATAGGAGACAATAATCCCATCTTGTAATAGCTATGGTTAAAAATCCATGTAATATAATTAATAAAGGAAAAATAAGGCCAAGGTCATGGGACACGTATTCCAAGATGAATGTTGGGTAAAACTTCCTAGTGGGCATTCATTTGGATTATTATGGATAAGGGAAAATGGTAATGGCACGAAAAGGCCATTTGAGAAGGAAAAGAAGCATTATTTGGTATTTATTTATGAAAATAAAGGAAAATAGGAGAAAATGAAGATGAAATGTTACATAGTTGCATGAGAAGAAAATTGAAGAAAAAATAGAGGAAAATGAATAAATTAGAGGCCTCATTAATAAAAAGGCTTCAAAGGATCAATTCATGGTTTTTCCAGTGTAACTATATTTTCAGTATATTTTTGGAGCGCTCTCTCTATTCTCTCTACTCACTCATACTCTTGCACAGTTAGATTATTCTTGGAGCACTCTAGAATTGGAAAAAGGAAGGAAAAGGAAGGACGAGTAGGAAAAGGGAAGAAAATATCAAGCAATGAAGATTTGGATCTAGAGGCTATAATGAGATTACTTATAGGTGTCGAGTTGCATGTATGATTTCATTGCTATTTTTTGCATGCATGATACATGCATGTGTGTATTTGGTTCTCTTGTTGTCATTGGCATGGGTTTTTCTTGGTGTAACAATGGTTTTCAAACCTTCCCTTGCCATTTTCAGATAGCCATGGTGTGATGGGGGTTTATCTTATTTGGTTGAGTTGTATTTCTAGATGTTTCAAAACTGAGTGGGGTGGTCTTAAGAAGAATCACAAGGTAAAGGAATCCATGGACTGGTAAAGATCAGATTTCAGTAAAGCCTGGTTGTGTATACCTTTTTTGGGCCTAGGAATACTCAACCGATAAATGACAGGATATACGGTAAAACCTAGAGGGTGGAGATAGACAAATTCCTCACAAATTAGGTGGAGAGATTTAGAGGCATCAATGCTTGTATAGGCCTAGTGATCTCTGGACTGATGTATGGTGGGATTGCAGTAAATCCTGGTAGTGTATGTTTCTTGTTTGGGACTAGGAATCCCTTTGCGAGATATATGGTAAAGGTTGGTTGTATTGGTGCTTGCTTTGGTCCTATAAATCCCTGACGAGTTTGGTGGTATATGCGGAAAATCCTGAGAATCATGGTCGGTTTTGTTGTGAGTCCCACATTCATGCTTGGAATATGGCACGAGGGTTATTAGCTGAAAGAAAGATTTGGTTCAACTCGATCCACGGTTGGGTGGTACATATAAGTCTCCGACTTGGTTGGATTTTGCATATGTTAATAAGACCTCTTTCCTCTTGTATTTGATCAACAAATGTACTTGTTATTATGCGGCTTTAATGGTTTTTCTATCATTGTTACTATTCTCGTTATATGCTAGTTATAAGCATGGTTTTATGATAGACTTGAGTTATGGCTCTCATCATGTTTTGTTTAGTAAATAAAATGTTAATGAATGTATGACCTAATAGATGATAATGCAACTATTTTGAGAGGGCATTAGACCTTCTTGACGAATCTCATATAAGTATGAGATCCCTATCTTCAGATATGTAATTATGACCTCCAGATTACATATTCATGACGTGTTTGAAGAAATGTATGTCATGGATAGGCTTGGTTAGGTCAAGTCATTGATCCATTTGTGTTAGAATATTTTTCTTTGTTTCATTTAGTGTTTTGGAAAGCCTCATCAAGTTCTGGGCAGTGACCTGGAGTCTAGCCCTGAAAAGGTGGCACTGATTCTATGGTCTTAGGCACAGAACTGGTTGAAAAATACTGCAGTCACACCCATGAAGTGGTTATGCAAGCTAATGGAGGCCTATAGTCACACAGATGTCGGATTATGCATGCGACTGGGAGTCTAGATCAGTGAAAATGCAAGTTAACTCAGGGTTTGGACACTTGGAAGGGTGGTTTAGCCCTTAGGGGTCATGTAGCACATGAGGAAGGTTTTGTCAATTCCACTTCCTTAAGGTGATGTAAGAGGTTGAATCATATTATAGTAACTCTTCGTCGAATATTTACCCCAGTGGATCGGTAAACTTGTGTAAGTATGGGAGGAGGGTGTTACAGAGTGGTATCAGAGCATGGTTCAACACTTGGAATAGATGGGAAAAATGTGGTTGTCATGCATGCACGTAGGTTGTATATGTGATTGTTATGTATACATGGTGATGTTCATTGTTACAATTGTGTTGTCATGTATAAGTTCATGATGTTGATGTTGAGATGTGTTTGTCATTAATGCATGTCGGTTGTATATGCATTTGTTATGCATGTCAGTGTCTATATGTTTTTATGCATGCGTTGTCATGGTTATGGTTATGCATGCATGGTAGGCTAGGCATGCATCATGGTGGCCATAATGCAGTTTTTGTCATCATGATGTTGTTAGTATGCTATGATGTTGATATGTTAGCTAAGATAAAGTAGGAGAAGCATAATATTAGAGCGAGGTTGCATCACTTGACCTCAGGGTAATATCATATCATCATACATGATGTTTGGAATGTAGGTATGTTGGTTAATGGTTATATACATGTTTGTCATATATTGTTGTTATGGTTACATACATTCTAGATGCTAATTAAGTAGCGTGGTTATATGCATGCACGTCGATTAAGGAATGAAGGATGGTAGCTTGTTGTTATACGCATTATGGTCATATGAATGACAATGATTATCATTGTAGTTAGGATATTGATGTTACATGTATGGTGCTAATCTGGATAGGCCTGTGCAGATGATTATGGTTATGATATTCAAGTATGAATTGATATATTTTTTATATTGTGTCATACTAATATAGACTGACTTGTGCAGATGTGATAGTCTCCCCTGAGATACATTGAGGTATGGGTTTGATTATGTTGTCTATTTTGTTTATGAGTATGTGATTATAATATTGCATGAAGGAATGATATTGTTTTAAGACGGTTGTACCAACATAACATGTGCTGATACAACGTATATGTGCTTGTGTGTAACTGGGTGTTAGTTGTAGTATTATGACTAATGACTATGCGTTAATTATGACATGATTTTAGTCTTGGTAAATGGTGATTCAAATTAATATACATAATTTATTGATATTTGGAACATGTGGCTAACATGTGTGAGAAGTTGTAGGGTAACATGCTTGGCATTAGCGCGGCAAGGTAACAATTGATTTTTTTATATAACTAATAGTTGGATGATGTGACAATACATAATAAGACTTAATTGCAGTAAGGTAAAAACTAAAATAAAAGAATTAGATGATAATTCCTTTGGCTATGTTTGGAAATTGCAAGTCCAAATGAATGAGCACTTTGCATGAATACAGGAAGTCTTCTTAACCTTGATTTATTCTGAAATTATGTGGATATGTGTTATATTAATGAACATCTATTTACAAGTATAACGATTGGTTTCTAGTTATGGCCTGATTCATCAAGGAATTGGAGTCCCTAGAGATCTGATATATATACGTCTTCAGTTACAACGAAACATGCCTGACACAACAAAGTAAGATAACCAATATATTATGTTTATTTATGCACAAATAGTTATGTGGTTATGGAAGTATGATGCAGGGGATTGCATGGAAAAGAGACTGCCATAAAATATTGAAGAAGGCTTAGGTTTATCTTTCCTTTGGAAGCAATAGGAACCATGGGGATCGAGTCATGGTGTTTGTTTTTAGTTTTGTGCTTTCAATCCTTTTTTATTTATTTGCGCTTGATTTGCAGTCTTGATTGCATCTAGTGCATGATCATGCCACTTTGTTTGTGGTGTCATATTGTTATTGGTTTTCATGGTTTTCTTCTTGTTTGTTTCTTTTCTTACCTTTTATGTTTCGAGGACCTTGGGAATTGGTATGGGAAAGAGGAATTTAATGGATCTCGGGGAAATCTAAATGAAACCAAATAGGTAATGTGAGACCCGGATGAGGTTCGATGCATGTACAAGGAAATTTGAAGGAAAGAACATGACATCCAATTGTACTTCTTGGGTCCATTTGGATAAATGGATGGTGGTAGGAAAATCATGAGAAAGGTAACAATAAAGGTAAATTAAATGGGCTTAAGGTAACAAATGACTTGGCTAAGTTGGAAAATATTGTTCTCAATGTTGTGCATGTGATGCATAGATAAAGGGAACTCTCTTAACCTTGAGCTTATGATATATGGTAATTATTATGTTGTGATCATGATTATGCTGATGTTTATATATGTATATATGTATGTACATATGTTGTTGTATGTCAAGGTTGAAAAGGATCATGTTTTTTTTTTTATGTTAATGTTTATATGTATATATGTATGTATGTATGTTGTTGTTTGACAAGGTTTTTAGGGATCATTCTTGTGGAGGAATGATTTCTTATGCAGGTGAATGTCATGAAAATGTTCCTGGTTTATGAGGAATAAAGTGGGAAGAGTAACCTTGACAGATCTACAAGGTAAATATCATGTAGATATGAATTTATATTATACGTTTGTACTATGCTTATGTTCATGTTATGGACACATAATGTTGAGGGATACATAGATAGAATGGAAGTAGTGCGATTGGAGACATGCTAGAACAAGCATGAATAATGGAAAGACACTAGAAGCAAGGTTGCTTGGTAGAGTTAGTGTGTGGTCTCTAGATGCACAATATTTCTATTGTGTATATGTTGTACGTGTTGTGAATGTTTTACTTGTGATGTTATGTACATGTGATGTTGTGTATATATGATGTTGTGTACATGTTTTTTATGTAGTGTTGGTATCAGATGGTGTTGTGTACATATGGTGCTATGCACATGTTGGATATGCAGTGTTGTGTATATTGTTATCCTCCTGTATTTTATAGATTTCACTAGATGAATATGGATGTTATACAAGAAAATAAAGATAGAATTATTTTCCTATCAACTATCTTTAGAATTCTCATTGCCTTCATCATCCTAAGCTTCACTATTTCATTAAAAACTTCATCTTCTTCCTTCTCAAAATTTCACCCTGCTGCTCTAATAAAACTCCATTTTCTAGGCCTAATTTCATCATTTCATCACCTTAACTACACCCTCATTCACCCTCTTTTTCCCCCTCTCAAAAACCCTCAAAAATCCCCCTTATTCATCATTTTCCTCTAAAAAGGCCTTAAACAATGTAAAAGTCCCTTTTACATTATTTAAATCTAACCTTTTTAACCTATCAGACCCTTAAAAAATTATAAAAACTCTGTTTTTATGTTAAAACCCACCCTTTTTATAAATACAGGCCCTTAAGCCCCTTTTCGGCCTATAGTCTTAGCCCCTTACCCTCATAAAACCGTTTCCTCCGCCTATTTCTAAACCCCTTCCCTACTTTATAAAAACATCTCCACCCCTTTTACTTTGTATACCCCCAAACCTTTATTAAAAATTAAAAGTGGGCCCCCTTTACTTCACCCCACTGCTTCGTCTTCTCCTGGATCATTTCGACCATTGATCTTGGGCCTTGGGCCCTGATCCAACGACCATCATATCACCACCCTTCATCCCGCATTAGCACAACTCTGCGCTAACAAATCCCGCCACATCATCGAGCTAGGCCCCACCTTCCACTTAACCCTTCCACCGATCATAGCCCGCCACCTGTCTCTAGGCTCCACCCTCACAGACCTGTGCACTAGTCCCTCAACCCTTCCACACTGTTGATCTCACTTCTTGAGATCTGACGGTCCAGATCTCATATCACGTAGAAATCGGCGCCGAACGTTAATGCTCCTAACCCGCGTGAAATAAGCAGTTTCGCCCTGTACATGCCTCGACTGCTCTATGGAATCACGTCCAATTAACTCGAAACCAGTTACTTCTCATCACCCGCGTGATGAAACACCGTGGTTTCCCAAAATTGCCTTCCCCTCCCGCGCCAAAATTCAAATTTCTTCGCCTTTATGCCTGTTTCCGCATACGAAACCTTCCCTCCGCACCCTCTCTTCCTCTGCATATCGCCCCCAACACCTCAGAACCCTGAAAAACGTAGTTAATCCAATCTTGCAGGTTTTCAACTAATTCGTTTGTGTCTTGTGCAGGTTTTAATGGCAGTCATGCCCAAAAGGCATTCCGACAGTCAAGAAAGTGACAAATTAAACCCCGGATGACGATCCAAGGGATTTCAAATAAATTTAAAGAAATAGAGGCCAAATTTTAAAGCACTTACACCAATGAGTCATGTTCATTGGAGATCATAAACCCTTCGGCCACAAAGAATATTGCCTCCCTACACACACATAACAAGCAAACAATCAGAGAAGATAGCAAAAGGAAATGGAGGAAGCCAAAGATTAAAGGGCTAATCATGTATCAAGAGAAAATACAAAATATTAGCCAAAGCAGACAGTGATTAAAGGATAAAAATCAAAGCTTTAAAAACAAGAGATAAAGGAAAAAACAATCATAAAGAAAAATGAAAGATGAAGACAGTAAAGCAGATTATAAAAGATAAATCAAAGTTCAAGGACCTAAGGCAGATTTTTATGATTAAAACAAAGACAGGTAACCCAAAGACAACTTCGAATAACTCAACAAAGAAGCAATTACTTCTCCAAAGACAAATTTTCCACCTACAACATTATTTCTTTCCATAAAGGAATCAGGCAGTTATTACACAATCAGAGATATTTTAAAGCAGTTCAATAATTATTACAAAGTTATTACAAAGCCTTTAAAGTCAAATATTTCAACTAAAATAACTCAGAAGTTAAGACAGAAGTTATTATTTCAGAGTAACTCTTTCAGATATTTTTGTCTTAGGCCTTGCATGGTCTCAAAGGTAAAAAATCATTAACTATGTAATAAATAACATTTAAACACCCTATTTTGGCAGCACCTCCTCATTTTTCATATAAATATTGCATATGATCCTCATTTTAAATGTTGGTTACTGGATGGTTATTAGATTGGTTTCTGTTGCTAAGCTAGTTGAGGAATGCTAGACTGAACTGAAGAAAGCTCTGAGTTGCATAGAATTATTGTACCTGGAGTATTGTAACTGGTTTGATCATCAATAATACAAGCATGTTCACATGATCCTTGAGCTATATCAATGGTGAAGTTTTTCTAAATTGTTATTGTTTCTCCTTATGTTTTCCATTATGTCCATCTTTCTCTGATAAAGAAACAGAAGTTTAGATTAGGATTTTCTATTTCTAAACCCTATTTCTGTTTGTATTCTTTATATTTATGTTTTTCTTCTGCAAGATTTGATTAGAAGATTCTTAATTTCCTTCTAGTTATATCTAGCTTGTTGTCTTGGGAATGATTCAATAGAGTGAAACCAAGGAAATTATGGTGATCCCATGTTCCTTTGAGTAAGACTTGAGATATTGTTTTTAAGACCTTTCTTTAAGGTACACTTATTAAAGTTTAAAACTAGAGAGGTTTATGGTATGCCCTGCCCTCTAGTCTGCCTTGAAATGTTGCTTTGAAGAGTCCTTTGAGAGTTTTTCAAAATCATTTTAGATTATCTCTGTTTGATCTTAGAGAGCTCTTATTGTTATCTTACATGTTTTCTTTATCTGAAAGTAGTTCATGAATTACTGGATTGTTTTCTTGGAGGTTTGCCTATTAAAGTTTGTCCAAAGAGGTCCATGGTTTGCCCTGTCCTTTGGCTTGCTCCAAAGAGTTACCTTAAAAGGCTTTTCTTGTCTAAGTAGAGCTAGAAGACTCTTAACTGACTATAGCTATGTTGCCTTCACAAATTATTATTGTTTCACATCACAAACTACTCTAAAGAATCCACTTGATATAGTTAGCTTGCCCTATGAATACCCTTGCAAAGTTGATGAACAATTAAATCCTTTTATGACTCCATATCCCAATAGATTGATGCCTTCTCACAGTCTATTTGTTCAGTTGAAACATTACACCAATAAGTCACACCATTGATCCTTCAATCTATCATTTAATCCAACCAAAAAAATAAGTCCTTAGAACTTCATAACTAGCCTAAAATCTTAAACAAAGATCACAAATATAAATCAATCAAAAACAACTTAATAGAGAGATCCCTCTCTGAATCCAGGAAGGCTAGGTCCTAGGATTCCAAAGTGGTTTTGATGTGGCCCCTGCAGTGTTTTTCCTTGCCACTCTTGAAAATCACAGGGAGCCAGCATATATGTGCGCATGTTCGATATGTGGTGCTATGTACATATGGTTCTTTGTGCATGTTGCAGATTAGGTGTTGTGTACATATGGCATGGTGTGCATGTTGTACATATGGTGTTGTGTACA
This sequence comes from Pinus albicaulis, assembly GCA_034641835.2. NCBI lineage: Eukaryota > Viridiplantae > Streptophyta > Pinopsida > Pinales > Pinaceae > Pinus > Pinus albicaulis. Next base: position 599,133,263 of record CM076582.1, read on the forward strand.
CATGGTGTTGTGTGCATGATTGTACATGTGGTGTTGTGTGTATGATTGTACATGTGTTTTTGTGTACATGTTGTACACGGGGTGATGTGTGCAGGTGGTACTGTGTACATGTTGTGCATGTGGTGTTGTGTACGCGTCAGGCATGTTGTGTTATGTACATGTGGTGTTGTGTACACATTGTGTAGGTGGTGATGTGTACATGTGGTTTTTTGTACACTTTGCGCAGGTAGCACTATGTACATGTGGTGTTGTGTACACATTGTGCAGGTGGTGTTGTGTACATGTGGTGTTTTGTACATGTTGTGCAAGTGGTGATGTGTATAGGCGGTGCCATGTATACGTTGAACATGTGGTGTTGTTGTAATTGTGGTATTGTGTACATGTCGTACATGTTGTGTTGTGTATATGTGTTATTGTGTTATGATTATTGTGTATTTGTAGCATCGCGACATGTGTATTCGTTGTGTTGTACCCTATTGACACATATGCATGTGTTGTTTTATACACCAGGTGTAGGTGTATGTATTTTTTGTAGTTAGGGTGTAGGTATATGTATTGTGTTGTGTTGTACATTGGGGTGTAGGTGTATGTGTTGTATGTTGACTGTAGGTGCATGTATTGGGTGGTGTTATACGTTGTGTGTAAATGTATGTTTTGTGATGGACATTATGTATGTGGTTGAAGAGAAGGCATTGGGTGTCTTTTAGGTGTGGAAATCGATCTGGTGTGCATACAAAAAGGAAAAAGGATAAAGGTAGAAGGTAAGGAATCAATTAAAAGATAATTATCAGTGTTTTATTTCATTTTTAATTATTCATGTGATCTATGATTCTGGGTTATGATGATTACATGTGGTCTATGATGTGAAAATTTATGAATAATGCTTTATGCAGAAACCCTATTGTTAAGTCTGGTTATACTTCTCCTACTTAATCAAGCTATTAATCTGAAAATTTAGTATTAACATCGAAGTAAACACATTAACAGTACTCACTGATAAAAATATAAAACTAATACATGCACTCAGAAAAAATGACACACAATAGTTTCTGGACAATTGTCCCTGGAAAACCTCAATGTGGGAAAACCGATCTTCTGGTTGCTGGACAGTTTATATTATTATGTAGAATCTAAGTACAACAAATATGGGCACCTTACTGGTTCACCTGACATAGAAATATAATATCTGTAGAAAAACCTGTTGTTTTGGAGACTGAAAACTAGACTGATTCACACCCTCAAACGATATTTACAAAACTCAATCCCTTTCTGCCTCTAGAAACCCCAAAATTGTTATGAAGTTGTCTGCATCAACCCTACACTGCTGAGTAGAGTGCTGTGTAACCCAAGACTGGGTGACATAGCCCTTACGCTGCCCTGGCTAGCCTTGAGTAAGCCTGGATGGCCTCCTGTTGCATCTGCGCTGCCCTTTCTGGGCTTGTGTAGCACCTGCGTAGCGACTAAAACCCTCTGCGATGTGCATCTGTTGCGTAGCCTCTGCTTCTCTGAGTTGCTCTTGGTTGCTGCTTCTTTGCCTCTTGCTGACTCTTAGCTCTGGGATTAGACCATCCCCTTAGCCAATACTACCCCTCGCTGCAACCAAAAATCTTCTGGATATTCTTAGCAAACCACGCCCTAGAATTCCAGCTTAGTCTCAGTTCTCTCCCTCCATGTGTGTTCTCCAACTGACCTAAGCCTTTCCTTTATAATTTTCTCGTTGGGAAACCAAAAACCACGATATAATCTCGAATCAATGGTTAAGGTTAAGAGAAAGCTTGATTCATGTGACTTAAGTCATTTCCATCACATGTTTAAATTAATTACCTTTAATATTTTAATTTTTCTAAGTTAGACTTAAGGTCCTTATTTAAAAATATTAATGAATTAATTATCTCCCAATCTGGATGGAATTTCTCAAATCCCTTTTTGGGTCTTGGATATCTCATGTACTCTAGTCCCTCCAAAAATTTTGGGAGCTAAATCACATCCGATGCTACGCCAACACATCAAAAACTCAACAATCCCTCTTAGCGAGGAATGTGCCCTAGCACAACACTTCACCCTGAAGGCTGCACTAATCTCTGGTGTGGGTATCTGTGTTGATGCTTGGCCGACTACCCTTCATCACTATGCTGCTACTGCTCTCTTGTATTGCTGCCCATGATGCTGCCACCGTGACTCCCACATCTGTACTGCATCTCCCTCTCAATATGTTGCATCGTGTTGCCAACTACTACAATGCAACTCAGTTGTTGAGAGAAACAACTGAAAACTCCTTCCCAATATTTGACAGACAAGTCAGTTGGGCTGCATCCTCATCACTGAAGCTCCATAGGATATTGCTCTAAATTTTCCTCCTGAAGCCACTGCTTTGCTACAGCTCTGCTCTACGTAAGCCAGCCTACACTGCGCTGCTAAAGTCACATCAACCCCCTTTGCGCTGCGTTGCCACGCTGTTGCTGCATCTACACTGCGCTGCTCCCTCTCAACATCCATTTCTGCCTCTACTCCACTATGATTCTCTGCACCCACTACTCCACTTGTCCCGCTATTGTCTTAAGGCTCCTGTAGCATGGATGTGATCCAAGAGTTGAGCTACTCAAGGATCCTGCCACCACTATGTAGCTACTCTACAGATATAGGTGGCCCTACTTTCTCGGTTCATGAGCACTCATGGCTACGTCATCTTCAGAGCCATCATCCACCACAATAACCTTGGAGGTAGAAGCTTCCTTGTCCTTCTTCTTCTGAGGACAATTGCGAGCTAAATGTCCTAATTCATCGCACTGGAAACACATGATCTTGGTTAGATCACGCTTCTTCCTCCCTTGCTGCATATTTGATGCTAGGGCTGCATATTTTTCCTCTTCCTTCTTCACCTTACTGAATCCGGTGCTATGCTGTATCTTGGTGAACTGATGAAGTTCTTCTTGACAGAGGATCGCCCACATATTGTCCTAGTTGGGAAGATCCGCTCTACCCAAGAGACTTTGGACAAAATTTTCCCAGTCCTCTGTGACCAAATTGAGTGCAGTCCTCACTATCACATCATCCTCCTCTTTCACTCCCATGGCAGTCAACTGATCCCTGATCGCTTGTAGTCTAAAAATGAAGGGCTCAATTTCTTCTCCCTTGGCCATCATGAATAACCACATCTGGTTCTCCAGAAGCATTCTCCTCTGGATATATATACCCTCATATAGGGAGGTGAAGGCTTTCCACATCTCATGAAACATCTTCTTCTCGATTATATGTGGCATAACATGATCCTTAACCCCTTCCATGATGAAGTTCTTGGCTTGTGCCACTGCTTCATTATGCTTCACTAGGAGAAGGGTATCATCTAGTGTGGCCAAGACTTCTTCTACATGCTCCCTCTGATTGTATGACTCCATGACCACCAGGGTTTTGGCCTTCCAGACTGCAAAGTTGGATATACCGTCCAAACTATCATGATCACGTAGTCCGTGAGGTGCCATTTTCTTAGATCTGCTTTGTCGGAACAAATTATTCCTCTCCCCGCTTCTCAACTAAAGCTCAGATCTAGGGTCCTTGCGAAAAGGCATCGTCTACTCCCTTTGACAATTGATTTCCTCCTTGGAAATCTTCCAAACACAATGAATCATCTCTCTTCAATCCTCTGATTGATATACATATTTCCTTGGCTATAAATCTTCTGAGAAGTTGTTCTCCTCCTGTTGTAGAGACAAATCCCTTCTGCGGACAGAGGCGATCCCTACTAGCCCAGATCGGGTCTAGAAAAAATCGTATCACGCTAAGGCGCAAGTTCCTAATTGCAATAGACCAAATTTTGAAGAAGGCCTACCTTAAGTCCAATGTTGTTGTTTGTAGAGAAGATAACGCTCCCGTTTCATTGCTCCGACAGATCACAATTCTCTCGCTTGTTGCGATCAAACACCTGCACATACAAGAAACACGACGAACACACAAGCGTAAAACCCAATATATGCAATTATGTATCAGTCAGAGAAGAAAAAACTCATGATCACAATGAACAATACGAGTGGAACCATAACCAAATTCGCTTATCATTAATTAATACAAAGAAAGATAAAATCTGGCTCTGATGTTGGATCTTCCTTCGGCGGGTCAAAAGTGGAATACGTCTCGGTAAAGCTCGTCGGGAATGGGACAAGCCTCTCTCTTCGGTTGTCTTGACAATAATCTCCTTGCTACTGATTTGGCTCTATGAGGACTATCAAGGCTCTTGTAGTATCCTTTAGGCTATGAAGGCTCTTGGAGACTAGCTTGCAAAGGAAAATGGCAAGCTTATATAGATGGTGGAAGGGGAGTTGGGATCCCTACAATCATGGGATTGGTCCTATCCTCAAGGAAGCTTCCATGAGAGGTGGAAAACCACTTCCTCTACATGGAGATCCGGAGCCAAACCTCCCAACTCAATTTAGAGACCAGTTCAGGAATTGGTTGGAGTCAATATTTCACCATTTATTTTTAAAAAACACTCCTTAATAAGCCTGGCGCGGGTATAACACTGTGACAGTGTGCCAACCGGTGCGCCCTCTTTGGAGGATTTCCCCCATTGGCGCGAGGGCTGAACTGACTAGTCGCGCCAAGGAAAAAAAGGTTATTTTTAGGGTTTTTCACAAGGAATTGTCTTCAGGGGAATGAATGTCCTTGTCCAGGGGGATGCCATGAAAGTGGTTTTAGGTCATGTCACTGCTCACAGGTCATGGAATAAGCCCTCCAATGTGTGCGATGGGGGATTGCAAGGACGGTGACAAATTACTGTGTAACACCTCCCGATCTTTGTCAACTAGTGCTTAGGCTAAATTCCGAATCTTCAGAAATTTAACCCCACCAGCAACTACTAAATCTCTCTAGCACTTCGTGCGACACTCTGAATCAACCACAACCTCAAGACTACATCACCCTAGATGGTCTCTATGTGAGAAGATAGTCCTAGCGCTATCTCTACATTGCCTCTGCACAGTAAGTACGTGCGCCTACATGGAGACTGCATGGGGACTGCGTCACTCTGGTCTCTGCGTGGCTCTGCTTCCCTCTTCTACTGCACTCTCCTCTCTGGTCTAGTTTTTTCTGCGACTACTGCTGCTTTCTCTGCTGCTTCTTGCTTCAAATATTATTCAGTCTTCTTGTTGATGATTTAGCTAGATATGAAATTGCTCTGATACCATGCAAAAATTTCTGAATATGTAGAAACTCTATTATTAAATATGGTTATAATTATCCTACTTAATCAAGTTATTAATATGAAAATTCAATATTAACATCGAAGTAAACACATTAAAAATACTCACTGATACAAATCTCAAACTGAATACATGCGCACATACAAAGTGACACACAATATTTTCTGGACAATTGTCCCCGGAAAAACCCAATGCGAGAAAACCAGTCTTCTGGCTGCTGAAGGGTTTATATTATTATGTAGAATCTAAGTAAAAAAAATATGGGCACATTACTAGTTCACCCGATAGAGAAATATAAGATCTGCAACAGAACCTGCTATTCTAGAGACTAAAAACTGGATTGATTCTGACCCTCAAACGGGATTTACAGAACTCAGCCCCTTTCTACCTCTAGAAACCCCAGTGTTGCTCTGAAGCTACCTGGGTCAACTTTGTTGGCCTATTGATTCCCCTCCACTTCTCAGGAGAGGGTTGTGTAACCGCAGACTGGGTGACGAAATCCTTATGCTACCCTGGATGACCCTACGTAAGCCTAGATGACCTCATGTTGCCTCTGCGTTGCCCTTTCTGGGCTTGCGTAGCAACTAAAACCCTTTGTGTTGCGCAACTGCTGCGTAGCCTCTAATTCTCTGCGATGCACCTGGTTTCCACTTCTCTACCTCTCGTTGACTCTTAGCTCTAGGAACAGACCATCCCCTTAGCCAATACTACTCCTCACTGCAGCTGAAACACTTCTGGAAATTCTTAGCAAACCACACCCTAGAATTCCAACTTAGTCTCAGTGCTCTGCCTCCGTGTGTGTTCTCTAACTGACCCCAAGCCTTTCCTTTATATTTTTCTCATTGTGAAACAAATTACCATTATCTAATATTGAATCGACGACTAAGATTAAAAGAAAGCTTGATATGTGTGACTTATGTCATTTCCATCACATGTCTAAATTAATTACCTTTAATATTTTAATTTTCCTAAGTTAGACTTAGGGTCCTTAATTAAAAATATTAATTAATTAATTATCTCCTAATCTGGATGGAATTTCTCAAATCCATTTCTGGGTCTTGGAGATATCATGTACTCTAGTCTCTCCACAAATTTTGGGAGCTAGAACACATCCGTTGCTACCCCAACACATCAAAAAATCGACATATGATTCTTGTTTATGATGGTTACATGTGATCTATGATTTTGATTATGATGGTTTCATTTTGAGCTAACCAAATGTGATATTTTTATACATGATTATTTGATCAAATAACTAGTTTGACTTGTTGTGACAAGAAGTGAACATAATTGTAAGTTTACCTTATTGATAGACCACCGATAAGGTATGATGTAAATTTATTTCAATTTATTTTGAATCTAATGGTAGTTATTTGCTTGGTACAAGACAACATGAAAATTTTGGGATGGGCAGTTATAACTGACTGCAATAATGTTAGCAACAACATCAAAAATAAATTGAAACATGCAAGAATATGCTGGTAAAGCACTTTAGGAGCAGGGCCATTGTGGGAAACTGGTACCCAATAGTGTCCATTTATTTCCATGAGCATGCTATGACCTGTATGATGGTTTTGAGGTAGGGATATGCCTTGGTTTTTGGACCTTCTAATGCAAGGAAAAATTTCCAAGGGATGGATCACCCGGGAAAGGGGATTTTAGGGAACTTGGAAGGTGAGTGACTACACGAAAGTGGGTGGCCGGATTTCCCCAGGGACGGTGTAATAGAGAAGGGAAGTCTAGGGTGAATTTATCTTGTTCATTAGCATTTCCATATGGAATCATATGTGCATTGGGAGTATTCCCTAGAACAATGAGACGATAATTGTTCACTGAGAGCACAAGTGGCATAATATTGTAGCAATGGGAATTGGATGCAGGTTTTAATTTGGCAGTGGATTTTGGACTTCCTGGGAAGGAGGTGAATCCTAGTTCTACTTTTGAGCGTAGAGGTGTGAGCCTATGGATTCACTTTTTATTAATACATGCACCATATCATTTTATTTGTTGGTCAGATAAAATGTGCATATGTTTATATTATTGTAAATACCATATGGATCTGTGGTTATAAATATCCATGGACAGTATGACTATATGTTGGTTGAAGAAAATGAGCATGAGTGTATATGTGGTTATTACCGTAAATACCATAATGAGTAGTGTTATAAATCTCCAGTAAAAGGTATTATTTCAATTTTTTCAGCAGGATTTCCTTGTAAATACTGCAACGATTTGTGTTATAAATATCCATGGGAAGTATGTTCTATTTTCAGTGGTTTGTTGGTTTATAGGTGTCCTTGAACACCGAAGAAGGTATTCCCCCAAAAGGGGGGGGGGGGGAGATCTATAACAACCTTGGTTAAAAATTCATGTAATAAAGTTAATAAAGGAAAAATCAGACCAAGGTCACGAGACATGTATTCCAAGCTAAATTTTGGAAAAAACATCTTAGTGGGTGTTCATTTAGTTTATTATGGATAAGGGAAAATGGAAAAATAAATGGAAAAGTAATTTGAAAAGGAAAAGAGGCATTATTTGGAATTTATTTATGAAAATAAAGGAAAATAGGATAAAAGGAATATGAGAGGTCACAAATTTGTAAGAGAAGGAAATTGAAGAGAACATAGAGGAAAATGAACAAATTAGAGGCCTCATTGATAAAAATTCTTTGAGGATTAGGTCACGGATTTTGTCAATGTAACCTTTTTTTCAGTTTAGTTTTGGAGATATATCTTTATTCTCTCTACTCTCTCATACTCTTGCACACTTAGAGTATTCATGGATCATTCTAGTATTGGGAAAAGGAAGGCAAAGGAAGGACAAGTAGGAAAAGGGAAGCAAATATCAAGCAAGGAAGAGTTGGAACAAATGGCTACAACGAGATTAATTGAAAGTATAGAGTTGCATGTATGATTTCTCTGCTAGTTTTGGCATGCATGGCACATGCATGTGAGTATTTGGTTCTTTTATTGTCACTGGCATGGGTTTTTCTAGGTGTGATAGTGGTTTTCAACCTTGCCTTTCCATTTCCATATAGCCATGGTGTGATGGGGTTTTCTCTTACTTGGATGAGTTGGATTTCCATATTGTTTCAAAAAAGAGTGGGGTGGTCTCAGGAATAATCACAAGGCCTAGGAATCCTTAGACCGGTAAATGTGGGATTGCAATAAATCTTGGTTGTGTATACCCTCATTGGACCTAGGAATCTTCAACTGGTAAATGGCAAGATATACGATAAATCATACAGGGTGGAGACAGAAAAATTCCTCACAGAGTAGGTGGAGATATTTGGAGGCATCCATGATTGTATAGGCCTAGTGATCCCTGGACTGGTGTATGGTGGGATTGCAGTAAAGCCTGGTAGTTTATGTTTCTTGTTTGGGCCTAGGAATCCCTTGGCGGGATATACGGTAAATCCTGTTTGTATTGGTGCTTTCTTTGGGCCTATAAATCCCTGAATAGTTTGGTGGGATATTCAGTAAATCCTAATAATCATGGTCGGTTTTGTTGTGAGTGCCACATTCAAGCTTGGAATATGACACGGGGGTGATTGGTTGAAAGAAAGATTTGGTTCAGCCTAATCTATGGTTGGGTGGTATGTGGAGGTCCCTGACTTATTTGTATTTTTCATATGTTAATAAGAGCTCTTTCCTCTTCTATTTGATGAGAAAATGTACTTGTTATTATGTGGCTTTAATGTTTGTTCTATCATTGTTACTATTATGGTTATATGTTGGTTATAAGCATGGTTTTATGACATACTTGAGTTATCGTTCTCATCATGTTTTGTTTAGTAAATGAAATTTTAATGAATGCATGACCTAATAGATGATAATGCAACTATTGTGAGAGGGAATCAGACCGTCTTGACTAATCTCAGATAAGTATGAGATCCTTATGATCAAATAAATAATTATGCCCTGTAGATTACATCATCATGATGTGTTTGATGAATTTTTTTTATGGCTAGGATTTTTTAGGCTAATTCCTTGATCAAGTTTTGTGTTAGATGCTTTGTCTTTTTGTTATTTATTGTTTTGGAAAGCATCATCAAGTTTTGGGTAGTGACCTAGAATCTAGCCCTTAAAAGGTGGCATAGATTCTGCAGTATCAGGCTGATAACTGGCTAAAAAATATTGTAGTCGCACCTTCGCAATGGTTATGCATGTGACGAATGCCTACAGTCGAATGGATGCAAGCTTTTGAATGTGACCGGGAGTCCAGATCAATGAAAAGGCAAGTTAACTTAGGGTTTGGAAACCTGGAAGGGTGGTTTAGCCCTTGGGGGTCCTGTAGCACCCAAGGAAGGTCAGTAAGGTTTTTTTTTATGTATTCCACTTCATTAAGGTGATCTATGAGGTTGAATCATATCATAGTAACTCTTCATCACATATTCACCCCAGTGGGCCGATAAACTTGAGCAAGTGTGGGAGGAGGGTGTTACACATATGTTTCTTTGTAGGCACCAACTTACTTGAGACATAAATCCCGTTTATTTATTTGTAGGCACCAGCCTATATAGGACACCAATCCACTCTTCTTTTTTCTAGGCACCAACCTATAGGAGACATCAATCCTCGTTGCTACAAATATTCATAGGAATCAACCTACTTCACAGATTCTTCTTCCCTCTTCTAGCTTTACCAATTTTACCCATTGCTTCTTCCTTCACCAAGTATACCTCTCTGAAAACTAGATTATTTTGGCTTCTTCACAAGAATGAACTTGTACAACATACCATGTTTCCAATTTTACAAATTTGGTTATGAAATTTATACCAAATGTACCTAGACATCTCTTCTTTGTCTTAACCATATTTCATAGTTTAAAACATCTTAGAAAGAAATTTATAGAAAAAATACCAAGCTAACCTATTTGAAGCATGCTTCAAGGGTGTTTAGGAACACTAACTTTCTCATATAATATCTCCAAAATTGTAGCCAAAAATGTCTAAAATTTTTATCACAGTTACCTTGAGATCTCTTCTCTATATTCTCTTGATTTCATATTTTGAAACATAATAAAAAGAAAGATGTAGTGAAACTACCAAGTTGGCCTATTTGAATGATTTCAGGAGCATTAAAAAAGTATACCTTAAAGCATATCTCCAAAATTATAGCATGCTAAGGTATAATATTTGAATCACAAGCACATGATTATATTATATTTATACCCTATAAGTTTTAAGATCTAAAACATCCTAGAACAAAAGTTAGAGTGAAAATTCCATGCTAACATATTTGAAGAAATTTTAAGAGCATTCAAGAAGCTTAAATTATTTTGACCATACCTCTGAAATTACATGGAATAAAGGTACGAAATTTGAACCATGAGTACATAAATATATTCGATATCTATCCTCCAAGTTTCGAATTTCATTACATCCCAGAAAATTTATAGCAAAAACTCTGAGATTACTCATTCACCCCATAAATCACATTTTTGCTTCCACCTTTAGACTCCAATAATCACCCGAAAAAATATTCCTTAGCTCCTCTTGCAAATTTATAAATATTTTATTTTAGATTTTGTTCAAATGAACTCATATTCCATTTATTTATATTTTTTTGCATTCACTAATGAGGTTGACTTGTAAAAATGGTTGGTCCATCCTACTTAACCTTTGGTTGGTCCATATTGATGAAATATTTCATATCTCCTCATTCCTATGGAGTTATAGGGAGTGATATATATTGTTGGAAATGTCTTGTATTGATAATTATAACCATATATCCTATGCTCCCATTTGATATAGGTTTTTGGAGTAAAAATTACTTCAAAAATAGGGTATCCAAGTGGGGAATCAAAAGTCCAAAAACAATATTTTCAACAATCTTCCTTTTGCAATATTTATCTTGGACATAAGTAGCCTCCCCCTATATTTGACATCAATGACAACAATATTTCCAACAATATCCCCCTTTTTCATTGATTAGCGAATTCTATAATAATATCGTAGAACTTCCCCTATCTTTAATTCTCCTTGTGCCTGCAACTTCTCCCCTTTTGACATAAATGGAAATGGATGCTTCCCTTGTATTTGTGCTTCTTCTTATTTGTGAATCTTCTTCTGTATGAAACTTTTCTTAGTTTCGACAAATCTTCCTCTATTTTAAACTTCTGTTAATGATTGAAACTTCTCCCCCTGTCGACTATCTCTCTTTATGTCTACATGTTCTCCCCCTTTGCTCGATATTAAGGGCAAGATGCTGCTCCCCCTAAAATCATGCACTGTTACTAATTGAAATACATCATTTACCAAACTTTCTTCACACATCATCTACTATATATATCCCACATACTCACCATTGCTCCCTTGTATCTTATATTCTAACACTTCCATTTTTTTTATGAGACCCGCGACCTCTTGCTTCACTTGAAACTATACTCTTTTTTTTTATGAACTACTAGGGATATTAGTCCCATAGATGAGATTTTATTTATTTTTATTTCACTAAGGACATATACATTTTTTGGAGATCTAATTGCATTTTTTATTAATCTTCCTAAACCTTATTTTCTTATTTCACATCCTTTGGAATTGAATGTGAGATCATACCATTGACCAACCATTTGATCTACACTCATTATATTATTATTTAGTCCTGTGACAAGCAGAAAATGTAAATTTTTTTCCTTCCATCATCAAGACTAATTGTGCCCTTTCCAGTAATCCTTCATGTATAATTATTTTCAAGGATGAAACTACATCCTTTAACTTACTTGATAGAGATAAAGTTGCTTCTTTGTCCTGAGCACATAGAGCTAGATTTCATTCTTCACGCTACTCTTTCTTTCTTCCCCATATCTTCATACTTTGATTTATATTGATGATGATGTCTTCTTTTCTTCCTTGATCCTGAGACCTGAATATACTAATTCTTTAATCATGAGATTTTTGTTCAAAATTTTTGTAGTTGAAACATTCAATGTGATCCAGTAAGGGATAAAATGAATTGAGGTTCATGATTCCATTTAATATAGGAATTTCTAAATTTGATAGGGCTTCTCACTAAGGTTTGATAAGGACTTTTGCTACTTATTGATCTTCAATAATATGATTTATGGCCAAAGTTAAGATCAATAAAACAACCCATTAAATAAATCTAAGTAACTTGATGTAAATTCTCTTCTTGGAGGAATTGATCCTCTTCAAGGAATTGGATTGATTTGGATGCTTGCTTGAGAAAGTTGAGACTTCTATTGCTTTCTAACTCCATTGCTACTTGTGGGGCTAATATGATTTTGCTTTAACTAATACTCACTTTCTTTATTATTTTTTGTGTGGTTGGTTTGATTAATATTATGTTGATATTTGGTGTTTTTCATCACACTATTTGACTGATTGTTGGTTCCTTTATGCACATTGACATAACTCTTAGGTTCTTCTGTCTTTGATGCATTTTCACTTGATTCTCCCTTGATAACTAATCCCTAGTTTAATAAAGGGGGTCTCTAGTTGTTGAGTATATTATCCAAGATTTCAGAACTCCTTATAATCTTCAGTTGATCATTTTCCTTTCCAAGCCTTCAATTCTTAGGGAAACAACCTCAGCTTCCAATATCTCACAATGTCCTTCCTTTTCTTCCAGTTGGCTTGTTCCCACTTCTTTAATTTTCCTTGCTTCTTATGATTGAGTTTTAAGGATGAAAACCATTCTCTCTATTTCATAAATATCATGATCCTTATCTTCATACTCTTGAAATAACTCCTTCTGAATTTTGTTTATTATTGTGATTCTCTTTATCTCTTCTAAGGAAACAAAGAGATCATTCTAGGCTAGAAAATCATCTTCATCATATTTTCCTCCATATTTTGCATATGGACATCAAGAGGAAAAATGACCTTCATTACCACAATCGAAACATAGTGAAATATTACCTTTCCCTTTGTTGGTTACTTTTGAGATAGATTGCATTGCATATAATTTCTCTTTCTAATTTTTCAAGTCCATGTGCAAGAATTCTTCTTCTTCATCATCAGATGCATCTTCGTCACTATCTTCTAGTGATTTGTTATCTTCATTGGAATAAAAAAATTTGTTCTTAAGAGATCTAACCTTCCTATTTGTAGGAAAATTTCCTCTATTTCTATGTTATTTTTCATTGTCTCTATATTTTGATTTCCCATATGGAAATTTTGAAGCATAATGACCTATTATACAACAAATAAAACATTTGAATGAAAAATTACCTTTATATTTTCTAGAACCTATTTTCATCTTTCTCACTAATTGAGCTTCTTCTTCATGTGATTTAGGTTCAGAGTGATCATGATCCTTATGTCCTTTTGTTTTTATGTAATGATTTGAAGGACACTGTACTCTAGTCTAGACATCTATTTTCATATTACCATCTCATATGAAGTGAGTATTCCATGTAGTTAATCCATCTTAAATTTTTCATGATCTTTCATTTCTTCAATAGTTGAAACCTTTGGATTGAACCTCAATGGGAGAGATCTCAAGTTTTCTTGAACAATTGTTGATTCTTCTAGATTTTCACCCAGTCCTTTAATAGTGTTCACAACTTCATCTACTCAAAGGAAAAAATATGAAATTTCTTATTCTTCATTCATCTTTGAACTTTCAAATTGTATTCTATGGGTTTGAAGTTTAACCCTTTTTACCTTTTCATCTCCTTTAGAGATTCTTTGAATATTATCCCAAATTTGTTTGGCAGGGTCATAGTGCATAAGATGACATATGTTTCTTTGGAATTATTTGCATAAATATTTTTTACATATGTATCTATCGCAAGAATTGCTGGAATTTTATAGCCTTATACCACATAATGCCACACATTGGCACTAAGAGACATTACATGTCCTCTCATACTTATCTTATATAAATTTTAGTTTGTTCCATTAAAGTAAGGCCCTTTGTAATCCTTGCTCACTATTTGTCCCTCTAATATTTTCCTTCCAATGGGTAAAATTATTTTGAAGGAACTTGCTTTGATACTAATTGTTAGATTTCACAATTATACTAAGAGGAGGATGAATCAGTATAATGAAAATTTTTACTTATTTAATTTCATTCAAAAATAATAAAGCATCAATCCCATAAAATGAACAAGCAACATGAGAAATATGTGAAAACCATTAAGGGATAAAACCACATAAATTATTTATATGAAATATATTGTAGGCACCAAACTATAAGAGACACCAATCTCCTCTACTTCTTTATAAGCACCAAACTACATGAGACACCAATCCCCGCTGTTGAAAATATTCATAGGAACCAACCTACTTCATTGAGTCTGCTTTCCTCTTCACAATGTCTGTCAGTTGCTTATGCTTTCACCAAGTTTGTTTGCTACTTCTGTCTTTACCAACTATGTAGTTTATTTTGCCTTCACTAGGTTTACATGCTTCTTCTTCCTTCACCAAATATACTTCTCCCAAAACCTATTTCTTTTGGATTATTCTCAATAATGAATTTGCACAACATGCCACATATCCACTTTTATAAATATGGTTTTGAAATTTCTACAACAAGTACTTAGAGATCTCTTCTTTAACTCATCCAAATTTCACAATTTGAAATATCTTATACAGAAAGTTATAGAAAAAATTCCAAGATAACCTATGTGAAGCATGTTTCAGGAGCATTAGAAAACACTAAATTCAGATATAATATCTCCAAATTTCTAGAGAAAAAAATTCTGATATCTTCTCAGTCCCCTTCGAATGCTTGATTCTAAAACATCCTAGAAAAAAATATTCAGTTAAAATACCAATTTGACTTGTTAAGACACCTAACTTCCTTATATAATATCTCCAAAATTAAGCACAACAAGGTCTGAAATTTGAATCACAGGTACATCACAGTCTTTTGTTTTTATCTTCTGAATTTTAGGATCTGAAACATCCTAGAACAAAAGTTATAGTGAAATTCCTTGTTGACTTATTTGAAGAATATTTTAGGAGCATTCAGGAAGCCTAACTTCCTTAGACCATATCTCCTAAAATATAGAGAATAAAGGCGTGAAATTTAAAGCACATGTACATTAATATATTCTATCTATATCCTCCCAGATTCATATTCCAAAAAATCACAAAATAAAATTTATATTGTAAATCCCTAGATGACTTGTTCACCCCATAAATCATGTTTTTTCTTCCACCTTTAAACTCTAGAAAACACCCCAAAAGTTATTCGTCATCTCATCCCAAAACTTTAGATATCTTCTTGCTTGGAATGTGTTAAAATAATTCATATTTCCTTTATTTATAGTTTGTGTGGATTCACTAATGGGGATGACTTGTAAAATTGGTTGCATCGTCCTACTAGTACTTTGGTTGAGTCATCTTAACAAAATATACCATATCTCCTTATTCCTATATAGTTAGAGGGAGTTCCATATACGATTGGAAAGCTCTTGGAATAAGATCTAAAATAATATATCCTATGCTCAAATTTGAGCTAGATAATTGGAGTAAACATTCCTTAAAGGATAGGGTATCCAAATAGGGCATCAAAATAAAAATAAGAAACTTTCAACAATATTAATTTACCAATTTTTATCTTGGACAGAAGTATTCTCCCCATGTATTTGACATCAACGAAAACAATATTTTCCAACACCATGTTCCTAGTGTGACAATTAGTCCATGTAATTTATTCCCAATGAGGTGAGTGTGACAATTTGTCCATGTAATTGATTCCAAATGAGGTGAGTGTGACAATTAGTCGATGTAATTGATTCCCAATGAGGTGAGCGTGAAAATTAATCCAATAGAGAGCATGTGTATGGATATGTACCTAATATACAATAATAATATAAAAAACATGGAAGAGAAGAGGCTTCCTAAGATGATTTAAACCTCTGGAAAAAACACTCATGTATCAAGAAAGCGTGGAAAAAAGATGCCAAGTTGTGGCCTAATTCATTGGGAAATAAATGAAGACATCAAATTGTAAAATAATGAAAATATTAAAATTATTATTACATCTAAATTTTATAAATTGTGATTTGATTAAAAATAAAGGATAAATAAAATTAAGTTAATATAAGAATATGATCAACCATAATCTAGAATATAAAAAATATCTCTGTGTTTTGTCTAGCATAAAGAAGAAAACCAACATTGCTAAAATAAGAATAAAATCTCACGAGCTCTATTGAAAAATAGGGTGCTTTTGAAAATTCACAAAATTTCGTGTATCAAAATAATTTTTTATCTTTGTGACATTATGAGGGTTGAGGATGAAAATAATTTTCTCTTGGAGTGTTACAAAACCGATCTTCCTAACCTTTTAACTCATTGAAACTATGATGACCTAGGAACACTTTTCTTAAAGCTTTTCAAGCATTGAAATAAAATCTAAAAGAAACCAATGACTCCTTTTTTATGGTTCAATAAACCAAATTTGGCCTTAGTGGATGTTAACCATTATTATCATCGTCAACATTAGAAAAAGAAAAAGAAAATAAATATATTGTTAACTATTTTTAATTATTTATGTTAATTAATTTATTATATAAGATTTTAATTTCACATTGAGTGAAATAAAAAGAATAGACATATTGATATCAATAATGTTTCATTTACGATATTTTGTGGAAAAGAAACTTGATAAACTTCCAAGAGCTAGTTTTTTCTCTTACAATGGCAGCACATAAAATCATACTTGTGATGTAAAGTAATACACGTCTTAAAATCAACATTGACTATAGGCCTCATGATTCCATGTATTGATCCAGGGAAGTTGTGGATATTTTTAACAAGGCAAGTTAAGGACACCATGGTGTTGGTATTAATCTCCTTTTATAAAATCAGCATTACTTCCATATATTGTATGTAGCATGTTGCATTGTAACAATAGAGATAAAAATTTTGCTCTGTAGGTGTTATTAAAGGTTGAAGAAGACAAAGGTATAAAATTTCTCCAAGTTTACATGGATCCTAAACTAATGATTAATTCGGTAGATTTTTAGTGTAGTATTAGTATTTTGGGTCTATCTCATGGGCCTATAGCATGTAAGGGCAAAATTGATTCTTTTAACACATAACTTTTACTCATATATATTGTGAATACAATACCAAAGCACATTATATGGGCTTATAAAAGTAAAATTAATGGGCTTATAAAAGTAAAATTAATGGGCTCAAAAGAGTAAAATTTCTCCCGAGAAAATTGACTCCACATTGATTTTACTGTTGTGTGTTCAATTCACGTCAAGTTCACAATAATTTTCTCACTGGGTGATTGTCTTTATTTATGTTAGCCAATTCTTATATGTTCAAATTTCTCTTATAGGTTTGTTTCTTAGCATACATAGATGCCCGTCCTCTATATGATCAATTCTGTAAAATATTTCAAGGCAATGATACAATATTATGAACACACTAGGATAGTATATCTATTTGAGTTGTAAGTATTTCATATAATGAAATCAATTATTTTCCTTCTCTGGAAAAATACCAAATCAAATGCTTTATCAAAAGAGACAATGTATGTGCAAGAAGGTACACCGAGGGTCATATAATTTAGAGGAGGCACCCTCATCTCTTATTTGGTGTCATCCTTTTTTTTAATACATATTTCCTTTAAGGTATAAAAATATATAATCGTTTAATACACCAATTTGTATGCGTCTTGTCAAAGAGTAGATACATATTGCAATTTTTGATGTAAAATTGACTTTTTAATTCATATAAATCAATTGTTAAAGGTCATAAATGAGGCCTTAATCATAAAATTATACCACAATTTTATGATGTTGTATCTTATTTGAAATGACCTACTATTAAATCATAATTTCTCTCTCAAAATTATGGATTTTTTGTTTCATCTATATATAATTTGGATTTTTGGCATTAATGGAATGCAAACATAAAAATACACATCGATGTAAAATGTAAAATTGAGAGGATGACATTTGATATTGATTTTAATGAAGTAGATTGACATTTAAATTGATAAATGACGATTGTTGTCACTTCTCAACCCGGACAACTAGTGATATCCCGACATCCTAATGATAAGTGACAACTATTTTTCAATTCTCAACCCGGACGAGGGGTGACATTTCAACAACCAAATGTGAGATTATACACGATTCATCCAAGTAGTTGGCGTTCAATAGCGATTGAGTTCGAAGAAGGGCATCAATGGATAAATAATAGCACTAAAGTTTCACCGTAACTTTTTGGTGGAAGAAGAATCTACATCCTTCTTGAATGATTTATTCTTATTTTGATTATATTTTGGGTTTTTTTTTTAAATTTGATGGAGCAAAGCAAGGTAAAACAATTGAATTGACTTCACTCTTGTCCATTACATTTCAAAATATTTCGAAAATATACAATCAAATTAAGTTCAACATTCCAATACATAAAGATAGAAAAACTCATAACTAGAAAAGGTAAAGCTCATTGCCTCTCACTCAACAAGGAGTAGTAAAAGCCTTAGTTCAACTCAAAGGGAAATCTTTCATTTTTTTCCTTTTACTAGCGAGAATAATGGAACCAAGTCCACAAAATATGGTACTCTTAAAACACTTGTGAATCTACCTTCTAGATACATTGATGGTCATCAGAAGTTGTTATGTATTTGGTTAAGCTAACACAATTTTTTTATCCTAGGGGAATGGAATATTAACAAAAGTGCTTAGTGGATTGAATATGATTTTTTCCAAATATGTGACGTTAGTGTTTCATTGAGCTTAAGGTATACCATATATTCATATTTCCAAGAATAATGTTTTCTACTTCTCATCATTTCCAAAAAGAGAAATAGTGTACAAATCATTGTTGTAGAAAGGCCATCATCAACCTTCATGCAAGAAACAAAACACATTGAATGCTTCTATCATACTTAGAATTGCATGTTTATACTTTTTCAACCTCTCATTTTTTGTAGCATATTGATCTTTGACTTGAAATTATATCACATTTAGAGTCACCAATCACTTGCAACACCTTTATACCCATTTCAAAATCTAATTATAATCCTAGAAGCAAGGCCTCATATTCCATAACATTCTTTGTGGCCTTAAGTTCAAATTTATAGAAATATTTCATGACATCACCATGTGGGGATATGAAAAAAATATCTACACCAATACCCAATTGAGAATATGTCTTATCAAAACATGTTTTCCAAAATTTCTCATTTTTATGACTTATTTCTTTTCATTCATCTTAGGGGCTACTAAAAGTGAAGGATTGCATAATTTCCTATGTCATTATCTGATGTGAAAACAAATTTATCCATGACTTATTGTGGTATTATATATAAAATATTCTAAACTAATCACAATGCACATTGATGTAAGTACCATCATAGGTTGGGTAAATATGTAAGACAGGCGCATTTCCGATGAATCACCTAAATTGGTAACCCACTTTATAGATAATAACATCCCCCAATGAATCTAGAACATTGATTAAAACATCCATTAAGACCAACATGTTTGGATATACAACAAATTTGATGTGCAAATATTTAATTTATCCAAACACTTTTATTTTCCTAATCTATCCATGGCACACACATTTATGTATGGCCTAATGGCTGTAAGGCCTAATTGTTTCATCACTTTCAATAGTGTGGCATTGGTATATGCCCTTAATTTTGGTTTTCAAGCTTATGTGGATATTGTTTAATGAAGAGATATTCGGATTATCCACAGTGTGATAAAACAACGATCGATGTTTTGAATATGTTATTGAATAGTAGGGACACATAAAAGCTGCTATCACTTCCATTTTTCTTCTCCTAATTCATCATTTGTAACACTACAAGAGCATCCTCAATATGAAGGTTATGTGCTCTTCCAAATCCTAGTAACTTCTTTACCTTTTCCCTTTGTGATGGGATCTTCATGATTTTGAATAATGGAACAAATACATGGGCCTTAGTTAAGTATTTCACCAAATCAACATTCATTTCATAAACTATGACAATGAGTTTTCAGATATGTGTAATGTCAAACTGCCTACCTGAGAAAAGGCCATTGTATCCTCAATAAAAAGGATACAATGTTCGAGAAAATGCCATTGTATCCTCAATGTTATGGCATTGAAATTTGAAAATAACTCAAGTCACCCTGCTCTCTAAATAATTCCTTAACTATCAGGATGTAAACTATCTAACTTGACCCATAGGTCTCAAATTGGATTGCCATTTCCACTATTTAAATTTGTGTAATAGAACCCTGTATAAGCCTTGTGTACAAACACTCATGTGTGTGACCAAATTTCATACACCAATAATTTATTATGAGTAATGTATTATATGAAGAATAATTTGTACACAAATATTATGTATAACGAAATTTCATTCACTCTGCTATGGAAAATACATTGTATGAAAACTAATCCATATGAAAAACATGTATGATAAAAGTTCTCAATGTATGAAAAAATTATTATAATTTTTTTTTGTATAATAGACACATTATATGAGGAACTTTCGTTGTAAACACATGTTATGAAAACCCATTTTTAGTCCCTGCCACGCCTGCAGAGGGACTATTGTAATCGAAAATAATGGGCAGATAGCATTAGTTTTAGTTGATTTTTTTATCTAAATTTCAAGATAGGCAATGTTTTTAAGTTGAAGTGTACACATTTTTTTTTCGTCTTATTGGCCTCTTCTCGAGGCGGGGAGGCTATAAACTTAGGTTATACTCATCTTTTTTTTCTTAGCATTTTGAAACCGCTAAAATAATACTAACATTAGTTTAAGAAAATAATGTTTACATGATTTGATTGCATAAGTTTTTTAACAATACTTCACCATCGCCACTGCCATATTTGCATGTACTCTGACAACCGGCAGCGCTGTCATCTTGAACGTTGTTTGAAGGCTGTTCAACTGTCATCTTGAAGGTTGTTTGAAGGCTGTTCAAACACATCTGTTTGAAGTTTTTTCACCACATCTTTCGACCTTAAAGGTTGTTAAGGCAAGATGCGTCCACTTTCTTCTTTCACTTCCTTCTTTCAGATATCCGGATCCTTCTTTCAGAGATCCGGATCCTTCTTTCAGAGAGTGGCTCCCTACAGAACTGCTACAGATCCCTACAGAACTACTACACCAGCATAGTTGCTCCACCAACACCGCTACTTCCTTCTTTTAGAGAGCGGCTCCCTGTAGAACTGCTACACCAGCAGAGTTGCTCAAGAAGAAGGACCAACAAAGTTGCTCCACCAAGCTACTGCTACCTTCAATAGAGAAGAACCCACCCCCAACAGAGTTGCTACCACTACCTTCAACAGAGAAGAACCGAAGAACCACCAGCTACTTTCAGGTTTGTGCCCCTATTTATATTTGACATAAAAGCCTAGGTTATTTGAGAAAAAAATTGTAGTGACTGGTGAATTAAAGAAGAACCATGTTCCTTAACATCATCCATTCATTCATTTACTATTTCGTTACAACATTTTCTAAGATATTTCTAAGTTCCTAATTAGATATACGCTATGATATTAAAAAAAAGAAGGCGTACAACATAAGAGTACTCCACTGAATATCTATCTTACTCGCTAATATATCTCTGGTTATTAGCCCAAGGTTGGGCTCTTGCTTCGAGTAGCTACATCACTGCTCCTTGCAGTGCAGCGCATCCATCTCATCCTGAATATGTCGGCTTTCCTGCGGTTGGGCTAATCTCTTTGTAGGAATGAGGGTCTGCGCCACGAGCTGGATTTTATTGAACTGTAAAATATTTCTAAGTTCCTAATTACATATACGCTATGATATTAAAAAAGAAAAGAAAAACAACATAAGAGCACTGCACTAAATATCTATCTTATCGGCTAATATCTCTCTGGTTATTAGTCCAAGGTTGGGTTCTTTCTTCCAGCATCCTGAATATGTCGAATTTCCTGCAGCCGGGCTAATCTCTATGCAGGAATGAGGGTTTGTGTCACAGCCTGTATTTCATCGAACTGTAGCTGCTTAAATCGAATGTTTATCCGCAATTGCTGAATCACTAGATCTTCTTCTTAGATAGAGGACCATATCCCCTATTTTGCAATTCATCTGTGATCATCGTGACCAGGGAGTGCAGTTGGCCACTCGGGAGTACAACCAAGTTGAACCCGATTTCTGGCCATGATCGAGTGGTTACGCACAAACCTGGATTGTATGAGTTCAAGTGGAATGGCTTGTGGATTGCAAGGCCGAGCCAGAAATCCCAATCCCAAAAAACCCTATTTCACCTCCAAATTCAAATCATTGTCCTCATTTCTGTCCACTAAAAACACGGGTCTCTCGCGCAAAACCTCTGCATATCCCACATATGGTATATTCCCAAAACCCCTCCTTTTACAAGTTAATTCAAGATATTCTCTCCATTTCACTCCTCCCCCACATAGGTATATCACACAAAACCCTGTATATTCCACTTATGAGTGGAGCACAATCTGTACATCCCACACCCAAGAGTGTACCACAGAAAAGTCCTGTAAATCCTCATGTTGACAATAGTCATCCTCCTTATGCACACAGTTACTTCCTTGTAGAATCAAACTCAGAATATTCAGATTTAAAACATCTTTGTTTAGTTTTGCAGTGAACCCTACTCAAGGGATCCCTTTCCTGTGAAGTAAAAAGGATCAAGGGCTGAGAATAATTCAGAGTATCCTTACCTTTTTCATCCATAAGTTCTGTTACAGGGAATCATGGTAGCATGCAGAAGGGATTTTCGTCCTCATCGTCTTCCATCCACTCAATCGGTCTTTCTTAACAGTGAAAGATTTTAACAAAAGGACATAAAATCTGTCTCTCTTCTCTATTTAGGACGGCAAAAAAAATGGGCTTAAATGAATGGAAAAGCAATCATGTAGGAGTCAAAATATACATTGATGCATGATCCCATATAATACACTACAATCCAAAGTAAATACAAACATCTGAGCAAACACGAAGCCCAGTCGCCCTGTATGTTGGATAAATCCAAAGACCTTCACTCATATGTAGGTCCCTCGGGGATTAGATTCAGTTTATGTTTGAGATAATGCTCACATTAATGTTGTGTGCTAAGTTTGGGGATTGGCTTTGAGGTTTTGTAGGAGACTGTTGAGATATTCTCTCAACCTAAATCTCCAATATTAGAATTATTTGGATCTCACTCCAACTATATATATACGTATTGTATCTTGATGTGTTGAGGTAATACAAACTATTATTTTGTGTGAATCTTATTTGAAATGGATGCTATTCCAATTTCTCATATGGTATCAGAGCTTAGCTGGGCTTAATCCCTCACAGGAGTGCCCAGGAAGATGAAATAGTTTGGGAGAATTTCTCTATACATACGTAGATTAGGAGTGTTGAATTCTTTTATTTGTGTGAGTGATCTAGTGTGAGATTTATTTACCCTTACGGCGTCGTCAATGATTCTTTGTTTTGTTGCTTTGATGTAGAACTCCTCCTGATTCTTGTTGTGGGTAAGGTGCTATTCGTCTTGAGGAGTCATTGCTATTGGTGAAGGAGCCATCATTCTCTGCAATTGTTGCAGATTTTAGTCTAGAATTAGCTGTAATTAGATTTGTTGAGCCGTGAGAAACACTGCCTTCATCTGTGCAAAGATTGATGTGTGTGGATCGATTTTATTGCCTGACTATTGAGGGTTGCGTACGTGAAGGAGGTAGCCACCGGATCACCAACGATCAGCCAAGGAGTGCCTTTGATTCAAATCTGAATAATCTTTGACCTCATTATCCATTGAACACAATGCTACATGATTCTATTTTGGATTAACACCTTTAGCTGCTTGGTGAAATCATATCTATATTTATTCCTCCCTTAGCGAAGGAATATAAATATCAATAATTTTCTTGCCATCTAGCCCTCAGTGATTCAATCAGCCAGTTTTGAAAGGCCAAGATCTGGTAAACTTGAAGAATGACTCACTCGGGCGCACAAACCACAATGATCACTGTAGGCATGCGAGATGGGTTGGTCGCTTTCTTGGTTGCATCCATCAGAGTTTTATGTCAAATTTGTTATTTTTTATATTGTTTTAAGTTGTAAAGAAGAACAAAATTTTGAAAATAGTGATGTAGTTCAAGCTTGTAGTTCTTGCGTGTTCTTCGGTGTCGCAAGAGCATGTTACTAGTTTGATTATGTCCAGTATGTTATAAGTTGTAGACTCTTGTTGTACTTCGGTGCTCCAAGATTGACAATTACAGGTTACCTTTACCTTGTGAGTTTGTAAGTGTGTAGAAAGGTCAGTTTTTTAACTGATTGCTGAAAACATTTTGTACTTAGATTGTTGTCCTATATAACTATCGAAATTTTCTCTTTGGGGGAATTTCACAGATGGAAGTGTATCAATAAAATGGTTCAGTGTCGATACTATCCTTGGAGAGGTTGAGAAGCGTCAGTTCTACAAAGAATTTCAAAGATGGTCAGAAGATTTTGTACTTTCAATGTGTCAAATGGGAAGCTCGAATGTGTGGAGAAGAAAAGAGTAGAAGCCAGAAGATTCAGAGTGGGTGTAAGCGCTGATGAAGACCAGTCAGACAAAGACAAATGACAAATTTTGTAATTGTGATTTCAGTGTTGTAAGTTTTGAAATGTAAGCATTAAAGGGAGGTATTTGAGATAACGTTCACATTAATGCTGTGTGCTAAGTTTGGGGATTGGCTTTGAGGTTTTGTAGGAGACTGTTGAGATATTCTCTCAACCCAAATCTCCAAGATTAGAATTATTTGGATCTCACTCCAACTATATATATACGTATTGTATCTTGATGTGTTGAGGTAATACAAACTATAATTTTGTGTGAATCTTATTTGCAATGGATGCTATTCCAATTTCTCATAGTTTATCGAAAGAGAAATGCAACCTCCCGGCCCTAACTTCCTGGTTATGCTCTCTCATGTTGTTAGAAATGGTTTTTAGCACCATCGATTTTATCTCTACAATGAGAGAATTATTCATTCGGTTCTTACTCATTACACTCGGTCGTGGGTCGGGGAGTCTTTCCATTATTAGCGGCAGCCACAGATTTACTATGTTGGGCGGGCATTGTCAAAGAAAACACGTGGCTTCCATGCAATATTTACTTTACAAATTTCATATTTTTATTTCATCATATTTAATGTTTATTTTATATCTTTCATTATTAGGCCAATAACATTATTTTATACACTGGCGACTAAAATCAGTCGAGCAACATGTTAACCACTTAGCCTCATCTACTTCTGTTCAGGCTGTGTGAGATGGAAAAACTAGAACCTGATAGTCATGCAATTCCCAATTGAGATATCAGAGGTCACAATACTAGTATGGAAATCTTGATTGAAATATCTAGTCATTTTTCCAATTTTGATATTAGAGGCACAATGGTAGTACTATGGCACAATACTAGTATGGAAATCTTAAATGAAGTCTCTAGTCCTTTTCCTAACTGAGATATTGGATACACAATGGTAGCACTGTGGAAATTACAAATTCTTTCAATCGACGAATGCTTTAAATAATCTCTTGATTCTTCAAGGATTTCAAAGCTTGAAGCCAAATTTTCAAATAATCTCTTAATTCTTCAAGGATTTCACAGCTTGAAGCTAATTATTCAAGCTACAATGGAAAGTTTAATTCCTTATAGTTATGCACTTCCCAATTGATATATTAGAAGCACAATAAGCAAGCCTCAAGTTTTGATGGATGCAATTCCCAATTGAGATATTGGAGGTACAGCAACAGTATGCAAATCAAAAATTCATTCAATTGATGAATGATTTATATAATATTTTTTAATCATTGAATGGTTTCACATATTAAACCCAATGATATATCTGATCCACCCAGACGAAATCGAAGGCCCGCGACTAAATCTAGATTCATCGGCGTATCAGCCTACCTAATTTTGACTCCTAACCAGGAACATTTAACGCAACATCAAATTAAATAGCAACAATTTAAACCTAGACATCAAATAGAACTGCATCGTGCACACAGAGAAATATCAGGAATGACACAACCAACTCGATTGTAAAGATCCTGATTTGAAACCATTTTTTTCCTATTACACAATAATAGGGATCGCTTTCAAACGAAAATATTGTACAATAATGCTTTGACAAAATCTATCTATCTGTGACTTGAGAGATGCATGTGCATGCACACATGCATACATCCAAATCAAGTAAAAATGATTATAATTTCTGGGAATTTTAATGCTTCAGGTTACACTACTTGCTAAGAACGATTTCAGGATAAATTTTTTCAACTACACTTAAATATTCAATATCCAACTTAACAATTTGACAATTTTTTACAAGCACCAAGTTTTCTGGCTACCAAATTCAAATAAACTATGGTATCCACACAAGTATATCACGATATGGATGAAATTCATTATGCACTATAATAAATAAAAGAGAAATTTCAACTACTTGTTTGGCCTAAAGAGGGTATCGCATTTGCAGGTAGTTGGGGAGAGCCTTAATGCGTTGTAGTTGGTTGTTAGAGTCAAAAAACCAGTTTGAATAACAAAAACCAAGATTTTACCTCAAAAATTTTCACTGGATTCCGACACCTGAAACTTCAAAAATTCGCACTAAAGACAACTCCAAACTAATTGAGTAGTCTTTAGTGCGACTTTTTGAAGGCTTTTACGGTGGCTTTTTATGGTGTAATTTCTCTAAATTATGGCAGGAATTTATTGAAAAGAGAAGTTTGATTGCTAACTTTGCATAATCGAAGTGCCCTAGAGATTTTTGAGAGTGATAAATCCATATATAGAGTCAAAAAACCAGTTTGAATAACAAAAACCAAGATTTTACCTCAAAATGTTTCATCAGATTCCGACACCTGAAACTTCAAAAAGTCGCACTAAAGACAACTCCAAACTAATCGAGTAGTCTTTAGTGCGACTTTTTGAAGGCTTTTACGGTGTAACTTTTCTAAATTCCGGCAGGAATTTATTGAAAAGAGAAGTTTGATTGCTAACTTTGCACAATCGAAGTGCCCTAGATGTTTTTTAGAGTGCCGAATCCAGATATAGACTCAAAAAACCAGTTTGAATAACAAAAACCAAGATTTTACCTCAAAATTTTTCACCGGATTCTGGCACCTGAAACTTCAAAAATTTGTACTAAAGACAACTCCTAAACTAATTTCGGAGCTGCTGATTCATATATTGCAGGAGTTTGTTGAACAAAAAGAGAACACGTTGTAGCCGGTAGTTGAATAGAAATTGAGCTTTTCTATCGCTGCACAATCACGCTCTTGGGCAGGTTTCTGTTGCGCACAATCACACTCTTTGGCAGGGACTAGTTGCTCCGCAACTGATCTTGTTTTTCATCCACCATATGCACCAAATCTTCGACGTAGAGAAATATTAACAATGGGCCCAAGAAAAACAACTTCGAAATGGTCAAAAGAGTGGTAGAGCAAATGGATTTGAAATGGTTTAATAGGGCGGTAGAATAAATAACTTTGAAAGCAAACAAATTTTTGATAGGTGGTAAAGTATTACCTTTTATGTCCCTTTGAACATGATGGACATAATTTTTAGTCTAGTAGCTTGTCATGTCAAATGTGTGGTTATTATCTTAAAAATGTTAAGAGGTAGCACAAAGAGTTATGATAATATGATGGGATAATGGTAAATTATGAATGGGTTGATGGTTATAGTGTTATAATGACTGTTGTAATAGAGTGATAACCATACATGAAAAAGGTCTTGAAGTATGACTAAAAAGATAATAATCATGTATGATTAAAAGGACGAGGGTAAAGAGTAATGACAATTTCAATGGATTTGAAAAAATCTCAAAACAAGTATGATTACTATTATACTAATGGCGATCTTAAAACCATAGAGGGATTTAATTCTTTTCATTAAAAAAATTAAAATTCTAAAAATTATATATAACCCAACTTCAATTATATTCCTTGTTGCAATTGAATGGCTACTAGTATCTTCATGATGCTTGTTGTCTTGTATCTTCACTTAGATTACTCTAGTATATGTTTCAATGCTTGTTGCAACAAACTTGTTACCTTCTAGCATTTATAAATAGGTTATAAATAACTCATTTATTTCTAGCATATATGATCAAGTTATAACTTACTCATTTCCTTCTAGCATATACGATCAAGTTATAACTAACTCATTTATTTTTAGCATCCATGATCAGGTAGTTGTCTTTTGTTTCACATTTCAATCAAAAAAAATTTCATTTCGTTCATGTGGAGACTTTACATGAAGCACTAAGTTGTTCTATATTGTCCAACTTGTGAATGCCCTCCACATATTTATGCTTTTATTTTGACTAGGTTGTCAATTGTACATTTTTAACATTGATAACAAGATTTTGAGAGAGTTTTTGTTAGCTAATTTCTTGGTTTTCTAACAAAAATTTAAGTCTCGCTTGTGACAAAAACCTATATTTTCACAACTATACTTTTTATTTTATTTTTATTTTTGTTTTTAATTTACTAATTTATTTATTATGGTAACGTAAATTTTAAGATAGAAGAGGGGTACGAGTATTACTCCCTTCACTCACAACTTGCATCTTCACTTTATGAATTAATAAGGAAATATATTAATCATGAACAATTAGCTTGTTGTAGAGTTTCAATCTATGACCATTGACCAAAATGAAACTCCATCTTCATCAAATGTATTCATCTTCATGGAACCATTGTCAAAAAAATTGTCAACATCATAAGGGCTAACTTAGTGAGTGGTGAACTTCCCCTTAAAATCCTTGAATTTAGATTAAAAAAGCAAAGGACAATAATTGACTTTGAATTTATTTTTCTTGATATCTTTATCATGCCACCTTATTTGTTGTTGCTGAATTAAAGCAATTTTTTGTAGAGTATCTTATCGGATTCCATCTAGTTAATGTATTTGCACAATTATTTGCTTTTGTACCTTAGTCAAGCTCATTCCTAATTTAACTCCAATTATGAAAGTTTGAATTTGAAATTCAATAGGAAAAAGGACTTCCCTACCATACACTAATTAATAGGAAGTGAAACCAATAGAAGTTGGATTGTCTTGGTTATGATTGCTTATAGAACCTCATTTATAGATTACACTTGGGAATTTTATTATGGATGATAAGGATAAGACTTCCAATGTTTTTTTTTTTCATTTTTCAACAATTATCCTCACACACTTAGAAGTAAATTGTGCTTCTTGGTGAACGAAAAATTCTCTTGGAACCCCATACCTTATGAAAACATATTCAAACAAGAAAATGACTATTGATTGTTTAGTTGCTCGCATTATTGCTTTTTCTTCCACCCATTTTGTAACATAATTAGTACAAACTAATATGTATGTTGTTATATGATCCAAATATCATAATGTAAAGTTAGGATAAAATATTTATTAAATTAGATTATTTACTAAATATTAGAGACACTTAGAAATAGAATATTGTTAGAAAAGATAGGACTCTAGAATAGAGTCGTATCTTAGGCTCTAAAATAGGAATAAAGTTAGTAGATTGGATAGAAGATCATTTATTGTAAATGGACACTTCTTGTTTTATCAAGTGGTCCATAAATAAATTAAGTTAGGACATATAGCTTATAAATAGGTTATTTTCCTAATTTCAAATTAGTTGGAGTTTACATGTGTAAACTCTTGCAATTTCTATGTAATTTCTTTTCTCATTATTAATAAAATTACATGTTTTAGGACACTTCTGTATTATTGTGGTATCAGAGCTTCACTAATACAGCTGACAAGAAAAGGAGATTCCAACTCTACAGGCCTATGGAAAAATCCAGTAAATTGTTCATCAATTGAATGGGTATGCAATTTTGTCAAAAAAATTTTACAGAAAAGAAATTTATTGATTATCATATGAATATCATTTTTTTAAGATTAATTTTTTTTATCCTATGTTGCTTCTATTAGCACCATTGTTTATATTGGCCCACCTGCCACCTACACCACCACCACTTACGTTTGACCTTGGCACAACTCTATTTGGTTCTCTGAGAGGATTTTCTCGCAACCCATGGGAATTTAGCCTTCGAAAATCTGCGGTTCCCCGACCTTTCTACCAATAAAATAGAGTACTCCAGCCCCAGCGATAATCTTAGCAACTTGTTGTCTCAACGATTCTGTTTTTGCCCGCCACAGTCCATACTGAATTTTTAGCTCCACGGTCACTTCATCCAACAATATCCTTGCTTTCAGTAATCTCTTGATATGTGCTAGTGATAATAAAATCTGCATGATTCATTGCAATTAGATTTGCAGTGAATTGGAAATAGAAATGGTATTTTTCTTCAAATTTTTTCCAGTATATATCATTTGAAAGTTCTGTTCGAGCATCTCCTAACATCAGTCAAACGAAATTGGAGGTGAATCCGCAAGGTATCGCCCCTCTCAGAGTTATTGACATCGATGCTAAGGGCAGTGTCGCAGTAAGGCAGTTCGAGGACTTCCCCAAACTGCAACATGTCTATGAATCTGCAGAGGCAGTTTCCCTCATTTCCCTTTGCAGCGTACAAGGTCAGAGGAAAATTTTCACTTATCCATTCCATAGGTATCTTGACTGCAGGAAAAATAAGGCCTGGAAGATGCAATTGGGTTTCTGACAAATCGATTCAGATTCTGAAAGCGAAATAAATTCCTTGAACTATGTCAGTATACAATACAATATTAAAAGAAGTAAGAGGCTTAGTTTTCCACGTACGAAGTCTTCTACCGTAACTATATAGAAAATTTCTCTTCCTCAGATGTAGAAGCACTTATACTAGGTGTTGGTTCACTAAGCAAGTGTTGAGTTTCCTTGATGATTTTGCGAGGCAGATTATTGTTCGACATGACTGCCGGTAGATGGAAAAAATCCCTTCCAGAGAGAGATTCGATCTGAACCTTATCGCTCGCTTGACCAAAGCCTCAATCACTATTTATGAAGAAAACCTCAAATTTCTCTTTCTTCCTGCTTTTAACTGTAGCATCAACGCCTACTGCCTTGGAGTCGTTCCATGAAATTTTCTTTATCGACCATTCACGCTTTTGAGGTTTTCTATTATATTTTTGAAGGAATCGAGGCAAGCAGTCATGCCCAACGGACCCTTGAAGAGAGAATGGGCTTGTTGCTCACAAAAGTAGCAAAATTATTGAAGGATAAATGATGATGGGACAAAGTATGGCTTTTAAGGTTAATATTGAAGGATAAATAAGTAGAGTAAGGGATATATATTTTATGTAATTTTTTATTATTTTATTTTTGGAGTGACAAAGAGTGTTGTAATATTTTGTAAAATTTGGAGTTATAAGGTGTACATTTATAAACTTGAGGTGCTAAAATTGTAACTCAAAGTAATTTTTTACTTTCGGGGGGAGGGGGGGGGGGGGGGGGGGTATATTTTTTTTTTAAAGAAATTTGTACGGGCATTTTCAAGTGGTCAAATTTTGCGAAGATTTCATTGTAAATACTCAACGAGAAATTGACTAGAGCCAAGTGAAAATCTCAGTCATTTTTCTCCTTTTTCAATGATTATACAAGGGTCAAGGCCAAGCCCCGATAGATTGTTTTCTCTTTGCATGGAGTGTGTGGTTTTTGTGTGGTGTGTTTCGTGTGATGAATTGCTCATTTTTTCTTGTGCTTGATTCTTTTGGTGCACTACTTCAACTCTACAATGTCAAAGTTAATTAAAATGTTCTCTGATTCTGATAAGCTAGAAGGGGTGAAAACTTATAAGACATGGAAATGTCTAATTGAAAGCACTCTCATATATAATGAATTGTGGCATGAAATGTGTGATGGAAACATTAAGCCTAATAAACCAATAGATGCAGCTTCACTTGAAAAATGGGAAATAAAAAATGCCAAGGCATTAGATCTTATAAAGGCTTCAGTTAATAATGAAATGTACATTCATTTCGAAAACACCTCAGATGCATGGAATGCTTTGCGTACATTCAAAGATCTCTTTGATACACAAACTGAATCAAAGAAGGTTGATATTCAATTAAAATTTCTTCAACAAAAATTAACTAAAGGTGGTGATGTTCTTGAATATATTTCACGGCTTAAAAACATCAATAAAGAAATAATAAATGTTGTTTTTCAAGCTGTCGATGAAAGTTTCTTGACTACAATTTTAATTGTTGGATTTCCATCATCTTACACACATTTTTTGGAAACTTTGCAAGTCACTGCAAAGTTAGAGAAGATAAATTTTGATGAATTGAGTGATATGTTAGCCCAACATGACAAAAACATTGGGAAGAAGAAACAGATTGAGGAAGATGTCTTCTTCACAGAGGCTAGCACATGTAACTCCTCAGCTGATAGTTCAAGAAACCGAGGAAGATGAAATTTCAATCAAATTCAAGCAGCTAACAATGTACAAGGTCGTGGTCGCAGTCAAAGCAGAGGAAACAATTTCAACAGAGGCTGCAATTGAGGCAGGAGAAATTTTCAAGGAAGAGGAAACAATCAAAGCAGAGAATATAATCAAGGAAGAGGACAAAGTCCAGGCAGAGGAAAAACTCAGAATAGAGGCCAAAGTAGAGGCAAAGGAAAGCATCAAGGCAGATGATAGTATCAAGGCAGAGGCAGAGATTCAGTCAAATTGTTTGCAGGAGATGTAACAAAGTTGTACATTATGCTGAAGATTGTAGAACTTCTATTGATAAAATTCCCAAGTTTCAACCA
Source organism: Pinus albicaulis (assembly GCA_034641835.2). NCBI lineage: Eukaryota > Viridiplantae > Streptophyta > Pinopsida > Pinales > Pinaceae > Pinus > Pinus albicaulis. Next base: position 599,166,071 of record CM076582.1, read on the forward strand.
AACTCTACACAGTTTGCAAATGATGAAGATGATCTTGATGGTTCAGAATATGTTTTCACCAACAAAGAATCAACAAATTTTTAAGTTTCAACTTTTCTTCGAAGTGAATATGAAGATGCATGGATTATGGATACAGGAGCAACTCAACACATGACTTTTCGACGCGATTTATTTTGGAGCTTCCAACAATGCCATCTAAATTCAATCTATATTGTAGACAATAAAAAAAACAAACATACTCTTTGTGGAAAAGGTATAGTTAAATTTTTTCTACTTGGCATTGGAGAAAGAATGATTTCAAATGTATGGTATGTCCCAACATTTCAGAAAAATTTGATATCTTTAGTCACGATTCGACAAGCAGGACATATGGTGATTATGGAAGATGGCTTAGTTAAAATTAACTTAGTCAAACAGAACATGAAAACAATGATGGCATGTTATGAATATGGAAAACTGTTAAGGATGAAAGGGACAATTATTCCAAGACATTCTGACTTTGCAGGAGTAGTAAGTACAGACATTTCACTGATCAGATTGTGGCATGTAAGATATGGCCATCTCAACTTTGACAGTCTCTCTCAATTACAAAAATAGGGAATGGTTAAGGGACTTCTAACCTTCAAAAGGGAAAATGCAAAATGTGAAGCTTGCATTTATGGAAAACAACATCGAGAGACTTTTCCCACAAGTTCATGGCGCAAAAATAGGCATTTGTAATTGGTTCATATTGATATTTGTGGACCCTTATAAACTTTTCTAGGAGGATGCAGATATTTCTTACTCTTTGTTAATGATTTTAGCAGGATGACTTGGGTATATTGTTTGAAGAAAAAGTTAGAAGCATTTGAAAAGTTCAAAACCTTTTGCCAACTTATTGAAAATGAAGTTAAGGAGAAGATTGGCACTCTTAGAACCGACAATGGCGGAGAATTCACTTCAAATGAATTCAAAATGTATTACATGGATAATGGCATAAAACGACATCTTACCAATGTCTACACTCCACAACAAAATGGAGTCGTATAAGTAATGAACCGTACCTTGTTAGGAATGGTGAGATCTATGTTAAATTTCAAAAAGTTAAGTCCTATATATTGGGCTGAAGAAATTCATACCGATGTCTACTTAAGGAACAGATCTCCCACAGCTTCTTTGGATGGAATCACACCTTATGAAGCATGGTTTGGCTTCAAACTTCGGGTTAAACATCTCAGAGTTTTTGGATTAGTATGTTATGCCTTAGTTCTGAAGGAAAAACGAACTAAGCTTGACTCACGAAGCTTGAAGTGGATAATGATTGAGTATTTTGATGAGAATAAAGGGTATCGAATTTTGTCTAATGGGAAATTTATTGTGAGCAAGGATGTGATTTTTGATGAAAACGAGAGTAAAAGTGCTGAAGAATTTGAAATTCTTCTTCAAAAGTTAGAAACAAAAGGTGATAAAATAGAAGGAAATCTACAAAGTCAACCAAATTCACAAAATTGGTATGAAATTGAGTTTCCTTCATTTGAAAATGATTCATCTAGTCCATCTTCCTCACCAACGCCATCTGGGTCTTCTAGAAGTTCATTCATATCTCCTATCAGTAGCAGTTCTTCTGACAGTGAATCTCCTCCCCCAGAACTTGCAGTTGATCAATAAAAATCAGTTTACATCAACCCTCTTTACAATGATGGTGATTTTTCACAATCTCAAACCAGTGAACATCAATTTCCAAAATGGGCAGTTCAACTTTTGAAAGATGTAAGGCCTAATGAACAGAATAAAACAGGAACAAGGGGATCACAAAGAAGTGAAGGAAATTTTGCCTTGATAGCAAATGATTTTACTGAACCTTCTACTTATCAAGAGGAAGTAAAACATAAAGAATGGAAACAAGCTATGGTTGATGAATATCAGGTTGTTCTAGACAATAACACTTGTAAACTTGTTGATTGTCCTTAGAATGTTAAACCATCACATGAAAATGGGTTTACCGAATTAAGTACAAGAAAAATGGCGATATCGACAAGTACAAAGAAAGGCTTGTTAATAAGGGTTTTGCGCAGCAGGAAGGGATTGATTATGATGAAACGTTTTCTCCTACAGCTAAATGGAACACCATCCGACTCACACTTTCCTTAGCAGCTCAACAATGATGGAAAGTTCATCATATGGATGTAAAAAATGCTTTCCTCAACGAAGATTTACAGGAAGAAGTGTATATGACACAACCACCAGGTTTTGAAATTGAAGGACAGGAACATAAAGTCTGCAAACTGATAAAGGCTTTATATGGGTTAAAACAATATCCCCGAGCTTGGTATGCCAAAATGGATGAATACCTTCGGAAAGTTGGTTTTCAACGAAGTGAATTTGATGATATCTTGTATGTACACCAACAAAGTAAAAATCTGGTGATTCTAGTTATGTATGTAGATGATTTGATTATCATTGGAAATAATGATGATCACATTGCACGGGTGAAAAAGGAGTTACATGCAGGTTTTAAGATGATAGATTTGGGACTAATTCACTACTATCTCGGAGTTGAATTATTCCAACGTCCACATCATATCTTCATTTCTCAGAGTAAGTATGAAACATAAGTTCTTTAATGATTTGGAATGTAGGATTGCAAACCTATTCTTACCCCCATGGAACAAAACTTGGAACTTTCAAAATTTGAAGCGGAGGAAATGGTGGATAGAACTACTTATCGACAGTTGATTGGAAGCCTGATTTATCTTACAACTACTCGACTAGATCTTTCTTATGTCATAAGTATTATTTCCCGCTTTATGCAGGAACCACAAGACAACCACTGGAATGCAACCAAAATAGTTCTTCGTTATATCCAAGGAACAAAATATTTTTGTCTTCTTTACAAAAAGACTAAAAAAATTGTACTTGGTGGATTTTCAGATGCCGACTCTGCTGGTAGTATTGATGATAGGGCATCAACCTCAGGTTATTTAATGAACATGGGGTCAGTTGCAGTGTCCTAGAGTTGCGAGAAGCAAGCTACAATGGCCACTTCTTCAGTAGAAGCATATTACATATCAGCATGGGAACTAGCATGTGAGATTGTTTGGTTGCGTAGATTTTTACAGGACTTGGGAATTCCTCCAATAGAAGCTACTTCGTTATTCATCGACAACCAGTCAACAATAAAGCTTCCCAAGAATCTAGTTTTTAATTCAAAGACAAAGAATGTGGACACCAAGTATCATCATATCAGATCACTCATTGCAAAGGATGTCATCAAGCCAATTTATTGTCCTTCATAAGATCAGACCACTGATATCTTCACGAAACCTCTTGGCAGAATAAAATTTACTAAGTTCAGGGATGAACTTGGTATATGTTGTAATGTATCTTTGGATCATAGGGGGGAATGTTAGATGATCCAAATATCATAATGTAAAGTTAGGATAAAATATTTATTAAATTAGAATATTTAATAAATATTAGAGACACTTAGAAATAGAATATTGTTAGAAAAGATAGGACTCTAGAATAGAGTCATATCTTAGGCTCTAAAATAGGAATAAAGTTAGTAGATTGGATAGAAGATCATTTATTGTAAATGGACACTTGTTTTTTTATCAAGTGTTCCATAACAAAATTAAGTTAGGACATGTAGCTTATAAATAGGTTATTTTCCTAATTTGAAATTAGTTGGAGTTTACGTGTGTAAACTCTTGCAATTTCTATGTAATTTCTTTTCTCATTATTAATAAATTACATGTTTGAGGACACTTTTGCATTATATATTTTTCCTTTTCACAAAGGATTAATAGGTGCTACAAAATCCAAAGCCTATTTTCAAAAGGATCCACAAGAAACTTTGAACAAAGAGGCATCTCATCTGTTGTTATTGGTCAACCCATTTGTTGATAGCTATCATAAATTATGATATACTTCTTGGCATCTCTAAAAAGAGTTGGCCAATAGCATCCCTGACGGAGCACTTTGTAAGCATTCCTTTTATCTACAAAATCACCACCACATAATTCATCATGAAACATATTTAAAATTTCAAATATTTCATATTTCATATGAATTATCAAATCTAGGATTGCATAGAAAATATCTCCTTTGATCCATGAGTATTTGGTACTTTTCTTAATAACCTTCTTCTCTCTCATCGTGAGAAGTGTAATGCTAACTTCATTGTAGATAAATAATCAACTCTATATATCAACCATGGGTAGTTAATATATATAGAAAATAAATTTTCATCTAGGAAAGTATCTAAGACTCGAACAATGTCACTAGAATTATTAATGCAAAAGAGATAATCTACCACTAGATTTTCCTTTCTGTGTTGATCTAGGATAGTAATGTTAAATTCTTGCAATAATAATAGCCATATTGTTACTTTACCATTAGTTATAGGCTCTTACATTGAGTGACTAATTGTGGATTGGTATGTATGAAAAAATACTTCGTAATTAGAAATATATTGTTGAAATTTATTAATGCCATGAATAATTTCCAACATTTTATTCATAGTGATGATATAATTGAGCTCGACAGGAGTTAAGTATTTATTGATGAAGTAAATATATTAGGTTTTATGGTTTTCATTTTGACCTAAAATCTCTCTTATTGTTGTATAAAGTGAATATACAAATATGTGAAATGGTAGAGTCCAATTTGGACCTCTCAATAGCAATGTTTTTGAAAGCTTGTCTTTAAGTGTTTTGAAAGCAATTTGGCAGTTAGTATTCCAATAAAATTAAATATCCTTTATAAGTAATACAATTAATGGAAAATCTATTTTTTAAAAATTTTCTATAAATATCCGATAATAGTTTGCATAAGCCAAGAAATTTCTAATGTCTCTTTGCTTTAATGGAATTGATAATTTGATAATTACTTATATCTTACATTTTTTAAGTTTCTTTGGTTGGAATTATTAACCAAGGAAGTAAGATCTAAGTATATGAGTTTTATCATCAACATTTGGGAGCCATCAACCGAGTCCATTGTCAAGTCTTGACAATGGACCTGGTTGGTGGCTCTGAAATGTCCAAGACAACACTCATATACGTCGATCTTCCTTCCTCAGTTAATACTTCTATCTTGATTGGATCCATTTTTATCCTTGCAATAAACACTTGATAACTAAGTACAATTCCCTTAGTTAGCAACATACAACATTTTTCATTACTAAGTGCTAGATTTGTCTCTAGGCATCTCATTAAAACCTCTTCCCTGTTAACTAAAACTTCTTTAAAGGAATTTCTAGACATTGAAAGATCATCCAAGTAAACCTCTACACACTCATGTATTACATCATAAAAAATAGCTAGGATTTCCCTATTAAATCTAGAAGGTGCACTACATATTCCAAATGGTAGTACTTTATAGGCA